>VXAL01007466.1:77936-112116 GCA_013399475.1 Chauna torquata | reverse complement strand
AAAAAAAAAAAAAAAACACTTTTTTTTAATCCAAGTATCTCAAAAGTTCTGGGCCATGGTATCCACTGTCAACTCCTTAAATAACAACAAAGTATCAGGCATCCTCACTCAAATGATTATGTTATGGCATCCTTAAATTATGTTTGATTTATATTAGCTGTTTCACTGGCATGATCATTTATCAGCACAGGAGCACAGGACCCGTGGTACAAACATCTTGGAGGAAGAAAGCTGTTTGAGAACATGTGCTAAGTTCATTTAGGATTTCTCTCCAAGGCCAGGAGAAGATTTATGCAGTCATGAAAGCAAAGGCCCTGGAGCCTCTGCCAGCTCCTTTTCCAGTTGCCTAAATGCTAAAATGATCACAGAAATTTCCTCAGGAGTCTCACTGTACAGCCCACATGTGTGCACAGCTCCAGCACAAGTGATGGCTGCAAGCCTGCACGGAATAAATATCCCAAACCTGCCTGGCAGCTGGCCGACTTGCTGCAATTCAGGCTCTGAGGCTCAGACTTGAGCCTGGACGGCTGTGTCTTGAGAGCCAACAGTGTCAGCAGCACAGACATAGAGCACGCCCCATGTTGGCTGCTTGCAGTGCCCTCCCTGCAGGAAGGTGGCTCCAGCTCCAGCGAGGATGGCTGCCAGTTGGGCAGCACTCAGTTTTAAAAACATCCATGTAAAAGCTGGCTGCTGCACAACTCACAGGTCTGAGGAAGTTCTGCAGATAGTTGTCATTGTGCTGGAAAGGAAGAAGTGGAAAGCCAGGAGCTTGTTAAAAAAAAAAAAAAACTGCAGGTAGCTAGCTTAGTTTCTTCTCAGTGCCTTCTGACAGGTGATCTCAATGGATGCATGAGAGCTGAGCACTAGAAATCAGGAGTCTTGCCTCAGTTTGAACCCAGTTTATGAACGGGCAGACAGATGCCTTCTGTTGTCCCTGCTCAGCCATCCTACCTCCCCACCCAAAAAAACCAAGGTGTTGGACCTCTGATGCAGGCATCAGTGCTCTCAAACGCAATGGCACTCTCACCATACACCCACTGCAAGTGCTTGGGGAACTCACTAGTAGACAGTCAGCATTTTCCTCCTTCATCAACAGCTCTGAACTCCTGACGGTCCTTGTCAGAGCACTGCTGATGAAGCCGGATCTGTGTTACAATAAAACAGCTGTTTTCCTGGCTCCTGCTTTAACTCCATGCTTGTGAAAAGGCAACACGGGGAAATTTCAGTACACTGCCCTCCTCTCCTACTGCATGTATGGATTGTTTTAGAGGAAAGGGAGAGCAAGGAAGAGGAAAATAAGAGAGAACGATTAAAGTGCAAACCAAAGAGCTTACTAACACAGTGAAGCTAACATAATACCATCTGCTTCATGTCCTGTCCACATTTGGAGCTTGACCCTGCAGGGTACTCAATGCTCAGGCTATTCCCTATGGCACCCTCCAGAGCATGCTTAACGTTAAGTGCTTTATGGGATCACGGCCAGAGTGCTGAGCACCCCAGGAATCAGCCTTTGCTTAATTTTTCTGGTTTGTAGAAAAGTCATTTTCAGTTCTGAGCCCTGGCACTTCTGAATGCTATTTTCCTTCCACCCCATCCCAAACCACATTTTTTTAATTTTTTATCCTGAATAGTCATTGCCAAGCAGGGTTAGGCCACAGGTTGCCCATGGAGAAAACTGCAGTATAGGCCCCATGGAGGACAATATTTTATCCTGAACTGAGGCCCTACTTGGAGTTATTCAAAACTCCTTTCACTCAACCTTTGAAAAATGAAAACTTCAGCTACAGAGGAGAAGAGAGAGTATGTAATAAATCCTCAGGCATTGTCAGCATATATTCCAAAGCGGCAATTGGCTGTTAAATCAAATCAAGAAAATCCCTAGAGAAGCAGGCCCCATGGTGTGCCTGACAACGTGTGCTGTATGAAATGCTTCAGTTCATAACTGTAACTGCTTCTGTCACTGCAATGTGCACCTTTTGTGCACTCAGTCTCCGTTTCTTTCCAGTAACACTGAATTGTTGTGAAGAGTAGCTGTAATTTACAATTCCAAAGCAAATTTTCAAATTGTAGAACCAGATTTGTAACCAGTCTGCAAACTATAATTAGAAGGGGATGACAAAACAAGCAGAGACACTTGCTGTCATGGCAAGCCTTTTCAAGGTTTTCATTTCAGGAGTAGGATTCCTAATTCCCCTGTGAGTTGGTCATTACTTAGTGCTTTAAAAATCAATACTTTGTACTTTAAAAACAGCATTCACCATGGTGAGTATGGTCTCTCCCATGCTCTGTACCCATTTGTGCATCCTTACATGTATACGTGCGTGTGTTAGTCATCCCTGCTCACTCTCCACATCCACCGTAACAAAATTTTACCAGCATTACAAAACTCTGGCCATTTTCATACAGCTGCTAGATTTTCTAAGCAGCCTGCCAGAAAGAAAAACAAAAATAGAGGAAGTATTTACCTCTTCTCCTCAGTTATAAAATTGGCCTAGGGCCTGGAAAAGACAAAGTATCATCCTGGATCACTGATTAGATTAAGGGCTTGGATGTCCCCACATACATCCATAGCCTCTGGGGCTAGAAATAATTCTTCACTGGATCAGAGCACTAGCTGTATGCCTAGCAGGACCTGAGATAGCAGCTTTAAAATTGCCATGTAATTGAATATGGGAGACACTGACTTTTTGTTGTGTTTTTCTTATATCCCTAAATTTCTGAGTTTATGTAGTGAGAAAGAAGCGATTCCCTCTCTGAAATGCAGCTATCTTAGGGATACAAAATGACATTTTATGCCTAAACTGCAGTCAGGACAAGGCCAGGGAGTGCAGCGCTCCACATTGGCACAGGTAAGCTCCTTACGGTAAACAGCATTTTTCACTGTAGCTGGTACAAAGCATAGCACCCAGGAGGCTTTTTCTTCTGACTCAGACCTCCAGTGCACAATAGTGATAATAATAATATCATAACAACAACAACATTTTCAGTGCACACAGAAACAAACACAGTGAGCAGAGGTGGTGTAAGCAGCAGACTGAAATTTCACAAGTGCTGTAAACAGGCCTCGATGTACCCTGGAACTGGGCCAGAATGTTAGAAATAGTACTGCAGCCCTACCAGGACATGACCCAAAATTTTAGTAATCCTGGGTGGGGGGTTATATCTCTGCCTGCGTGTACTGCCTTACTGGTACGGATGCCCCTCAGGGTATATGTTGGTCTAGCCCATCTGTTGGTTATCGTTCCATGGGATTTCCTGGCAGCTCTCTCACATCCACACCCTCAAATTGGATGCAAGGGGGGCAGGGGGTAAGGGGCATCTTTGTCAGACAATTCTTGTGTGTGTCCTTAGTGAGTGACTGTCAGATTTCATTGGCCCCCTTTAAAATGCATGTTTTCTCTCATCTGCAATAACACACCACTAAGTAAGTTAATAATGCATGTCCTGTCAGACATAAGTTGCCCTCTTTACTCATATGAATCTGCAGAAGAATAAGAACCTGGACCTTTTGAAACACTTATCCATTACAGCATCCAAAGAGTGCTGCCTGCAGTTGCAGCCGTTGGCAAAGGAGTCTCGTACTGCAGTCCTGAAAGTGCTGCCAGGAAAGCCTTTCTGAAACACCACCTCTTATCAAATCTCTTGAAATTTCCCTCTCTCAGATCCAGCACTTTCTAGAAGCTACAATCAGCATTTTTCTTCTGTCTTGCCAAGAAAGCTCAGCTGGTGCAACTGCTAGCACTTGGTTGGGTGAGGGTGGTTACATGGACAACAGGGAGCCAAAGTGCCTTGCTGCAAGTGACAATGCTGCACAAGGAAATAACTTTCAGATAGCCGGCTGGCAGGACTGCATGAAATCTGTGACATTGCCACACCGCTGGTTTCCTCGGACCTCCCAGCTGCATTTGAGCAAGTGTGAGAGGGACTGAGAGGAAAAAGCTGAAAATGGCAGGTGACCACTGGCCCTGCAAGAGTGCTCTGTGGTATATTGCAGTTAATGGAAATGATGGCTCTGTGTACAGCTGGTATAGCTGGTCCGGGCACTGCTATAGAGGCCAGGGATTTGTAAATCTTGATAAAAGCCTTGATACTGAAAGCAAATAGGAATCTCATTGCAACCTGTGAAGGCATCATTGAAAACAGGTATGTCCATTTCCCAAACAGATAAAAGTGCATTTGGGGGCCTGAGTCTCTACCACCTTGCACCCACTGTAACCACTCAGACCAGCACAGGTAAGTGTAGAACACCACTGTCAGTAGTGTTAGCACCATAGCCCTGGTCCATCAGGTGGCACAGATGTGATTTTGGCCACACTGGATGTGCCAAGCCCAACCCTGGTGGGTCTGTTAGGCCTCTGGATCGAAGTCAAGTAAGGGAGATCTCTGTCTACTGTCACTCTTAATGCCATTGCATTGTGGCAATGGTAAACAACAGTATTCCATTGACTTTTGAGGAGGCTTTTTGTTTGGTTGTTTTTTTGCATCTCATGCTAATATTTTTTAATTTCTCTTTTATTTTTTATGTTGAAATGTCTGATGGTTCACACTGGAGTGGTTAACATCGATTCCTTCTTTTACGCTTCCTTATTAAATTTTCTTTTCTTCTGCCCTCTTTTTTGCTGTATTGTACAAGACAGACCTCTCAAATTCTGCCTGACTGCCAAGCCCAGTTCTGCTTTTATGTCAAATAGTTAATAAAATTTTAGACTAACACAATATTTATATTATACAGGGTAATAAGATATGTCTTTGCCTTATGTATGTTTCTGTTTGAAGAAAAGAACTTTGGAGATTGAACATTTGGAATTGATTGAGCTTTTTTGGAGCCATAATTATGTGTACAAAGTAAAAATTTCTTTTTTCCTTTGTCTGTTTGTGTCCAACAGAATTTTCAGACTGTTTAGCTAAGGTTTTTTTAAAAGTCCTTTTACTGGAACGCATTTTATGATTTTCAGTCCCCCTCAAGTAATATGCAATAACAGTGCTGATTAAATTAGCTTTACCTAATGGATGACACTAGTAAGACATTTTGTCCAAATTAAATCCTCACCTTTAAGAAGATGTTAATTGGTTGATAGACCATTAGATGCTCAACAGAAACTCACCTCTGTTCTTAAAATAATGGTTACTGGCCAAATAAGAATTTGGCAGTTACGGTTACTTTTAAAGTCACATTAGTGAAGAACATCTGTTAACATAAAAATATCCCTGATACATTTGAGTGGTTTGACTGTAGTTAGTTTAGCAGTACGTGGTTAACATCTAAGGGAAGAGGGGGAACAAATGTCTTACATTTAGCAGTCGGTAAGCCAGGACTTCTACCCATTGCTTGGCGTTGTTTGGGTTTAGACAAAGTTCCTCTGTTTCTGTTCAAGCTGCAGTCATCCTTCAGCCCTTGATGTCATGCATTCTGGTTTTCCATACTCTTTATAATACTCTTTGAACTCTTAGCCCACATCATATGTTATGAATATTCTTTTTTTGGACAAGAGAGGCAGGCAATCGTTTTGGACTGGAGGAACCCTACCCCTAACATTTCCCTGTGTGCCAAGCCACGGAGCGACACAAGGGAGAAGTAGCAGAAAGACCAGTTTGGAAAGATGACTTGGGATAAGGAAAAGTGAAATGGGGAAGGATCAGTGAAAAAATTACCTTTATTGGTCAGAATGTCACTGTTCTTGAGGGGTGATTCAAATTATGCCTGAAAAGCCCCTTCAGGGCCACACCTGGTTCAGGGCAGGAGTATGGTCAAGCTGTTGCTGCAGAGGAGCAAAAGCCAGAGATTGGTCCTGATGAATGTGAGCAATGGTAGCTCTGCAGGCTATCAGCTCAGGTCCTTCTTTCCCAGTGACAATACATTGCAGCTCAGAGATACTAACAGGTAATGATTTTCCTTATCTTCTCACCATCTGATTGATAGGGATTCTTACTCATTTCCCCCTAACTCAGTGACTCTTCCACTAGATTGTCATCTTCTTATTCTTGGCATTCCTGGCCTTCTTGGTCTCTTTTTGATGCATGGGAATGCACAAAGCTGTGCCAGGGGAGGTTCAGACTTGACTTTAGGAAAAATTTCTTTACTGTAAGGGTGGTCAAAAACTGGAGCAGGCTTCCTAGAGAGGTGCTTGATGCCCGTGCCTGTCAGTGTTCAAGAGGCATTTGGATAATGCCCTCATTAACAGGCTTTAACTTTTGGTTAGCCCTGAAGTGGTCAGGCAGTAGGACTCGATGATCTTAGAAGGTCCCTTCCAACTGAACTATTCTACTCTAGTCTATCCTAGTCTAGTTTATTTAGCTTTGAAAGAAATGATGCGTCTGAGGGACAGTGAGTAGCTTCTTTTGGGAATTGTACTGTAAATCCTTGGGATTAGGATAATTAACAGCTTCTCTGTGATTTAGTTTAATGCAAGAAAGTTTAATGCAAGATAGGCTTTTGTTGCAGCATCCTAACAGGAGCACATTGTTGAACATCACCAGCTGACTGAAAATTAAGGTGCAAAATGTTGTTTTTCAAAAGATCAGAGAGCCATCTGAAAAAAAAATCTGTTTGTAAATTCATCACAAAAAAATGACTCCCCAGTCACATGGCTCTACATACTGTTTCCAGTGTACATATGGCCCTGGCTTGTGGCCCTCGCAATGGCACTGGAAAACAAGCTCAGGCCCTTCCTGTTAATTTACTGGTGGAGGAGGTTTTTTCCACCGGGCAAGTTCATCTGTCAAGGTGACCTTCCTAGCCAAAGCTGAGCTTTAGTACAGATAAGGAATGCTGTGTCAGCTTCTTTTGTGAAATTCAGCTAAGCGGCCAGCAGCAGGCCTCCTGGAAGGCACAGGCACACTGCAAAACAAAACTCTTCCTACAGGCACTGGGAGGATTTTTCTGTTCCACAGCTTTCATACGTCAGCACTGCACATTTTGCAATCCTTCTTTTGTCATGCTCTGTAAACCCTCTTCTCTTGCCTGGCTGGTTTTATGTCTAAATGATCTTGAGTTTCTTTTGAAAAAATAGTTTCTTTTGAAAAATCTCTATCCTGTAAATTAGTGGCCTCCCAGGCAGAGCTAAGACCACAATTAAATCTTAATTGATCATGACTGCAGGTAGATTTCACAGATCCCCTGCCAAAGTCCAGACAGAAGATCTGTCTGTTCAGAGATCTTCTATGAGAAGGTTTAATCTTTCATGGCATCTAAGGAGCTAAAGTCAAGTCTGGACTGCCTGGCCATGAATTACTATCTTCTTCCTATCTAAATAGCTGCTTTAAAATACATCACTTATTAAGTTTTAGAACATTGCTATTTTTCTACCATGAAAAACAAGCCAGATTTGGACCATGTGTGCTTAATGTATTACAGTGTTCATGTAAAATCCAGCCTGGAGAAGAGCCTCTGATTTTTGCTCACTAACAGCTGGAATAGATCAATATATAGAGACCCTGGAAATAGCAGTCATGTTTCAGAAGAAACCACCACATGATTATGATGATGCCAGTTTAATTTTGGTGGAATAATTAATCCAACAATATATCTTCCAGTTCCTTCCTTGTAGTTTTATTTTCATGCTTGCCATATGACATCAGTTAGACAAGTCCTTAAATCAATTCCCCAGCAGCAGTGACCTGTTAAAAGAGAAAACTGTATTTAGAAGTGGGACCAAGGAAAAAAAAAAAGGAATATTTTTCTTCAGGAAAAAAAAAGTTTGGGTTGGGTTGATCAGAATAATCTACAAAGCAAATTTTGCGCCAAGAAAAAAAAGGAGGCAAAAATCAGAAAAAGCTGAAACGTTTCATTGCAACATCTTCTAAATGAACTGTTTTGTTTCCAATTTTTGCAGATTTAACTTTCAACAGAAAAGTAAAACAAAGTCAAAATCTCTGACATTAAACTGTTTATTGTTCTTCTGAAATTCTACAGGAAAAGAAAATGGCTTTGCTTCAGATGAACTTTAAATGAAGATTTTGTGCAATTACTTGTTTGGCCAAAACCCTGAAACTTCAGTTATTTTACTAGCTAATTGTTTAGGACTGGTTGTTACATCCAGATGCAGCAATGAACTTAAGCATTTGTCTCATTATAAGGATAATCTATATATTTCTGCAGTCATAAAATGGAGTCAACAGTAGGTCTATTTTATGTCTCACCATTGAATTTTAGAAAAAGAATAGCATGAAGCCACATGTGTCAGAATTTATCACTTTTAAGACATTCAGTATATCTGTTGAAATATTTCATCCTTTTGTCCTTATGTAAACTGTACATGGAACTAACGCAGCGCTACTTCTGTACTGACCATGAAACAGAGTACTCAAACAAGAATAAAGATACCAGTGCAGGCAGATCTCTGTGTCATGAGAGTCCTTGCCAGCTTCAGTGGGACACCTGTGTATATAAGTTCACCACTGTTTATTTTTGTAGTACAGCTGTGATTAGGGCTCACCATTGTGCTGGTCCAGAAACAGGAAAAAAAAAATGTTGAAGCATAGTTAGGTTGTTTATGGCAGGACTTTTAACTTAAAGATTTGTTTAAATTGTAGTTAAAGAAAATACTGTATTTTGGAGATAAAGTATATTAAGTGCAAGGACACTGCAGGGAGAGGGTCACAGTTCCCTTAATTTCAAGTGTACCTAGTGCTCAGTGAGCTGTTATCCACTTCTAGCATTTACCAGCTCTTTGGTGAGTCCCTCACTGTCCTCTCCTGTTATGGACAGCAAGGGAGACATCTCATCCATAGCTGCGCTGAATCGCTGTTTGGAGGTGACTTTATTTCCACCAGCTGTCATCAAGAGCCTGTGGCAACAGGGAAGTAACTCACATCCCAGTTCGACATCTAGTGTTAGACAAGATGACCCAGCACTTACTGAAACACAGGATTGTTTTAATTACTGACAGCAACCCAAGGGAAGATATGCTCATTGTGAATTGCTGTAAGTGAGCTGGCCTCCACTTCTTCCCCTCCGTCTCTGACTGTGTTTTTCTGTACCACACAGGCAGTGAGCTGCAAGGGACTTGGGTAGCAAATGGGAACTTGCCTTCATATTTGCCAAATGCAACCAAATCTCACCTTAATTCCTAGGAAAACATAGCACACATTTACTAAAGCTTGCCTAAATCCCATCAGAAAGCAACTTTGGGAAAAGGCAATCCTGTATTTATATTTGTATTTATATTTATATTTGTATTTGTATTTGTGTTTATGTTTATGTTTATGTTTATTTAAACTATACTATACTATACTATATTTATCTGACTGTTTATACAAAGCCTAGATTTAAGTATAAAATGACCTTAATTTCTTCATACAGCAACAGCTTAAGGAGACTAATAAAAGCAGCAGTTAATCACTTTTCTAAAAAGAGGGAGAAGACATCCTTGCAGGAAGACGGGGGGCAATCTTGGGACTATTCAGCCTGGAGGTGGCCTCTGAATGCCTGTAGGAGGTGACACTGTAGATGTATTTAGCTGGGAGGATATAGACTAGCATCACCATGTCATTTCATGCAAAACAGCAGTAGCTGCTGGGCAGCTGCTGGTCACCAGCAGCACTAGCTGGACTTGTAGCATGAACAGCCCTGTAGTCCACTACCAGACTCCTGAGCCACCCTTTTCCCTGCAGTTTATCCTTTAAGGCATGACCTGACAGTCCCTAAGCAGACCTACGGGCAGTGGTAAATGGCCTGAAGCTTTCAAAATTTTCAAGGATTTACATAATTCTTAAAGTTGACCAGAAGAAACAGAAAGGCAAGATTAAGTCAGGTATAAAACACAAATTTAATTTCAAGATGAATCAAACCACTTCTGGCTTTGCTGTTTTCTGTCCCCTCAGGAAAGCAGTGTCTGATTCAGGAAGTCCTTTCCCTTCTCTTTTCTTTTTTTTTCTGTGCTTATTTTTTTTTTCCTTTCTCTGCTTGTTCTGATTAAATAAAGGCTTTCTTTCCTCTTTACTCTGCTGAAAGGCTTCAGCTATGTATTTGGAGGAAGTGAAGAATATCAGAAAGCTTATAACCAGAAAGTCAGCTTTTCCTCCTGAATGTTGAGCTGGAGGAATGATGACAGGAATGTTGCCAATTTGACAGATCAGTTTAAGTATTTCAACAGATAAGTAAAAGTTTGGTGAAGGGAGTTTAGTCTGACCATCTGAAATGCTTTTCATGTTTAAAAGTTATTTCTTGGGCCTCCTTTGACTGCATTAACAGCCTGTGGTAAGGAACTGTTTGCACATGGGCTCTCCCCCAGATGCAGCTCTAGGCATCCCTGAATTTCAAGAATTTTTCTAGCTTGTGGCAAAAAACAATTGTGGGCCACTGTCCATGCAAAACCTGCACACTTTTGTCAGCATTTATCTGTGCTTTCCATCCCACTGTAAAAAAAAAAAGGTAAGAAAAGCTTCCCCATAAATGTTTGATTTCTTAATAGCTGTACGCTAGCTCACTTCTCTTTCTTAGCTGGCATTGTGCACTGGAGAGAGCTCCTCATTAATTTACATCTGGTCATTTATGATTTTTTGAGTTATGTTAATAGTAGTGTCTTATATCCCTTTAGCAGAGAACTCATAAATTGGCTCTGTCTTTTTCTGAGCCACCCCACAGGGACTCTCCTGAATTACAGCACAGCTAGCACTGATTACTTTTTTATTTCTCCTCTTAGGAAATGGATAAAAGGTTTAAGTTCTGACACAAACAGGAAAACACACTAAAAGGATTTATCCTGAAGGCATCTACTCTTTAAATAGTGATGGAGCAGTGTCAGTCTGTTTCCCACAAGGGCCAGAAGCTCCACCACTCTTTGTTCCCGCAAGCCCTTGTATGACTAGAGGCAGAATGTCCTATCACAGGCTGTCAGACAGCTCCCAGAAAAAGCAATTTTGTGATCGTAGGCTGAGAAAGAACTCACTGCCACTAGGAGCATGAAGAAGTTGAGTTTCAGAAGGATTCTACCCTGCTCCTTTAAGGATAGCGCCAAGGCTTTATTCTGCTCTGAGGTAAGATTTGCAGAATTTACTAAATCTATAGCTTCTCAGCCTCCCAGACCCTGCTCCCTCCCTCTTGTTTTCTTAAATAAGGAGTGACAGGAGGGGGAGCAAGCTGTCAGAGTTATCACTAGTGGAATTTTCCAGCTTTACCAGGCAGGAAAGGGGGGGACAAAAAAAAATGATCCACTGTAGAAAAACAACTAGACACAGTGCAAGGGAAAGAGACTGCAGGATAGGTTTGCATTGACTCAAGTTGAAGTAGTATGAAAACCTCAAAAACCTATTAATATGGACCTGTTTAACGTTTTATTGACAAGGTGTGTTTCTGTTGCAGCACAACTTTTTCCTCATTGTTTATGCTGTTTAAAAATGTATGTCAATGAAATAATGTTCCAAAGGGAGCAGAACCTTTACTTCAAATTGAATTAATCACATTTTTTTTCCTCTTTTTTGCTTTCATTTGACTTAGGGTCAGAATTTTTCCTCTTTTAGACTTTATCTTTTGATGTCGTATAGGTGTTTGTGATATCAATGTGTATTTCAGCTGTGTTGTGGCCATAACTTAACTTGCACTAGTAAAGGTTTATAGAAACCTAGCTTTAAGGAAAGCTTGCAATATATCATTCCATGGGAGGAAAGCCAGGTCTTATAACTGAAGTGATGCATTCGTACAGATTACATGGCTAAATGATCTAAGGTGTTTCTACATTCACGAATACTCTATCCAAATCCACACTTCTCAAATTGTGTTCAAATCTGGCTTGGCTCTGTACACTTGGTAGGCAGGAATTTGCAGGTAGTACCAGCTTTTTCTAATGGATACTTTCAGTTTGAAGGTGCTTATGTCTGGTAATCACGTAAAAATCCAGTGCAGCAGGGGATTGGTGAGCAGCAGGTAAAAATGTTTACCTGGTGATGAAAACTGGAAAAATTCAAGGGAGCTGGAAGCCAGGACTTGTCCACATTGTTTTCATGAAAATGGAAGCTTATTTATGTAGTCCAAATAAATGAAAATACAGACAATAGACCATGAATCCAGCACTCATGGAGAGGACACGTAGGAATTCCCGAGGGTTTCTCTCCTGCTGGCTGGCCAGTGTGACACGCACATCTCTGCACCTCCAGAGCAAACATCAGGAGTGTTTAAGGAGTTGCACTTAGGAGCTCCTGTTCCCTGACAGCTTGCACACGCTGAAGTGGCCAACACAATGTTTCCAGTTCCAAAGTCCCCCTGCAGTAAAATATCATGAGCCAGGGTCATGACCATTGACAGAAATAATACTCATTGCCTTGGGGGAAACTTTTCAAGGATTTCTTCCCCTGTTGTTCCCTTTGTAGAAGCAGCACAATGCCTATGCTGGGGATCAAAGGGAAGTCTCAAATGGCATGAGATGCCACAGACCAGCACAATATGATGATCATGATCCAATATGATGAGTACATAATAGATTTTAGTTGACTTTGATCAGGATGAAAGAGCAAGCTCTTTGTTTTTACCATGTCAGACATGAAGTTTCACTTGGAAAGGAAATCCAGGCAGCTAATGTCCTGGGCGATTTGACTTTTGCTAGCTAGGTTCTTGATTAATTTTTTTAGAAAAAGAGAAGCAGATCAGCAGGTTTATTGTGAAATTTCTACTGGGTGGTTAAAATACTAGCAATAATTCATTTTCTTCAACAAATAAAGTGTCATTACGAGTCACAACAGTGTTCTGTCAGGTTGGAAGATAGGGCTTACTGGCATCAGTGGCAGTGCCCAAACTGCCTTGTGTGATTTTGTGACTACTTTTTCATATTGATGGAAGCATTCTGAGGGCTCTCCCATTGCTGGTTTTGCTCCTGATTGTTCTCAATGAAGGTGATCCTATCCTTGCGATTAAAAGGTAGCTCATTCCTAAATGCTAGGACTTTTTCAGGCAGGGCTTTGCAGTGCAATTGAAAAGTGACTCCTAATTCAGAAAATTTCTGAGACACAGAAATGTAGATATTTCTAAATAGCTAGAAATTCTCCTCTGTTGATGCTGTTTCAAGATAAGAAGCAAATTCTGATGAAAATGAACATAACTACAGTAAGCGATAACAATTTCTTCAAGTTTTAATTACTCTTTAGTAGAAAGTGTCTTCAAATGCATTGTTTTGGAAAACTTTTGGTGGTGAACTATGTGTAAATGATCATAATGATACATCAGCCTCTTAATTTGGTATATCTTTTTCCTACCCAAGATTCCAATGGCTTCAAATAGAATCATAGAATCATTTAGGTTGGAAAAGACCTCCAAGATCATCAAGTCCAACCGTTAACCTAGCACTGCCAAGTCTACGACTAAACCATGTCCCTAAGCACCACATCTACACATCTTTCGAATACCTCCAGGGATGGTGACTTGACTACTTCCCTGGGCAGCCTTTTCCTCCCAACCCTTTCAGTGATAAAATTTTTCCTAATATCCTACCTAAACCTCCCCTGGTGCAACCTGAGGCCATTTCGTCTTGTCTTATCGCTTGTTGCTTGGGACAAGAGACCAACCCCCACCTCGCTACAGCCTGCTTTGAGGTAGTTGTATACAGCAATAAGGTCTCCCCTAAGCCTCCTTTTCTCCAGAATAAACAATCTCAGCTCCCTCAGCTGCTCCTCATAAGACTTGCTCTCAAGACCCTTCATCAGCTTTGTTGCCCTTCTTTGGATATGCTCCACCACCTCAATGTCCTTTTTGGAGTGAGGGGCCCAAAGCTGAGCTCAGTATTCAAGGTGTGGCCTCACCAGAGCCGAGTACAGGCGGAAAAATAAAGTCCTTTCCATTTTTACCTTGAATTAAGCTTCCATTTAGCAACCAATTAATGTTGATCCCCTGGTTCATGACTTAAGAAACATTCCATTCTATGTGTTACATGGCTTTTTCACAAAGGCTTTTAGGAGATTACTAAAACATTCCTTCCCTTTGTTCCGATCTTTGCTATATATTCATATATATATTTATATGTGAGTATGAATCCATATATATGTATAATAATCTTCCCCTTAGGGTTTTGTGTGTATTTCATACAGGAAAAGGAGATTAACAGTACATTACAATACAAACAGACTAACTTTATGGTGGTCTTGCAGAAACTCCTGCCGAGCAAAAGAATAAATAACAGCTGTTTTAATCAAAGCCAAATTTAAAAGATAAGGCTTGAATTTAGGTGGTCAAAATCCAAGAAAACTGGGCTAGCTTAATGCCCACAGAAAAAGACAATGAGTGTAATAGTATGCAATGAAGTTGAAGGCAAATTTTCAGATGCCTCTGTGACTTAAAAGCCAAAGTATAACCTTCAAAATTAAGTTTGAGTGCAGGAGCATTTATTCTCCCTGTAAGACCACAGGGCTTGTGCTCTACACTCTTCAATTGTTTCTGAAAATGAGAGTTAGGTGTCTGTCCCCCTTAGTCCCTTTTGGATGCATAACTTGTAGTTACCTGGAAGGCCAAAAAAGGATACTGGCCCAAGCAGTGGCTGAATACCAATCAATGATACCAACTGAAACCAAAGAACTAGAGATATAAGCATGATTATTCCACTATTTTACTGAAAAGCCATCTAGCGTCTCTGTTTTGGATTAAGCATGTGAAGATGTGTTAGCCTGTTCAAAATCCTGTAGAAGCATTTTGAATCAATTTTAACTGATGTAAATATAGCCCTCAACTGGAAATCTTCCAAAATGAGAAAGCTACAACAGTTCAGCCAATACGCATTATATCAAAAGCGTGGATAAGTAATTTGGTGTCCTCATGAATAGGATAGCATTACAGCTTCACAACATTCATAAAGTGCCTGTATAGTGAAAGATCTAACACAATCATTAAAAGATGGATGAATGCCCTGTGAATCTTCATTTCCTATCATGGATCATGGATCTTATCTAGGCAGGAGTGGGAAGAGGAGCATGTATTCATGATGACAGGGCACAACAATAGCTTAGTTGTATCCATTTGACGTGAGCGTATGAGCTTTCAAACATGATTTACTGTGTTTGCATAGCAATATTAATTACTTTTTAGACGTTATCCAGCCAAGAATATGTACAGAGTTGTCAAAGCTCAGCTAGAAACTTCAGCCAAGCTCTGTAGGACTTACAGAAGATTAGCAGTTCTATTACTCACAGTGTAACAGACTTTTAAACCACGAGCTCTCTCTTGTATTTTTAACCCTCTTCAGTGACAAAATGTCTGTGTGACTTTAGAGATACCACTTCACCTTCCTCCTTAATTCTTATTTGACAGCCTCTTGGTTCTCCTGCTATCACCAATTAGCTGTTGCCCATATCATTAATTAAATGCCACAGGGGGTAGCTGGGATGTTTTAAGAGTTACCAAATTCTTGATCCTGCTTCTATTATCCACCACATGATGTTTCTGACGTCTGGGTTCAGATTCTCAGCTGTGATTGAGGAGCACTCAACACAGCTGAAGAGGCAATTCTCCAAAGTCCTCTTTCCGTTCTCCCAAAGTGAGCTGGTGCAAACCCAGACCAGCTTAGAAAAAGCCAGAACAAACCAATAACTGTCAAAATAGCCAAGAGTAATACCTTCCTGTAATATATGATGTTTATGAAAGGTAGTACTTCCTGGCATGGTTCTGGGCCATCTGGAGTTTGTACTTCCCAGGAGAACACGAATGGGCATTTTGTATCTGTGTTAAGATGCTTGAAGCTAAGATAATATTGTCCATCTATACCTTCTGCCTTGAAGACTTCCCTTCAGTGAGAGCCCATTTTCCTCAGAGATTTCCAAAAGCTACATCTTTCTCCCTCAATGTCAATATTAAGAGACTTGAACTTCCAAACCTTATGCCTGGCTTCAGCAAGGCTGCTTGTAGGATTCAGAATTACTCACATCACTGAGGAACTGCAAATGAAGGCACCATATTTTGTAAATATTAGTTAGTGGTCTCTAACTCCAATAGCTTCAGGAGCTGCAATGTATTTGAACAGCTAGCTTTGAAATACCTGGAATGCTGCAGATTCCCTCAGAACGTTTATGGATGAAATTTTTGAGATAAACCTCTTAAATAAAATAAGCAGGAGAAAAAAAAGGTAGTTGAGGGAAACTGGAAAGCTGCTGTGTACCATGTACTAGTATTCCTATTTAAGAGGTAATTTTTCTTATGCTGTTATTTAGCTTTTTTATAGACATTCTAAAGAAGCGTAAGTTAGTCAAACATTTCCACCTCTCACTGGAGTCCAAGTTGTTTGGAAGCATCGCTTCTGTTGGCTCCTTACATAGAAAGGTCTTTTTTTTTTTCATGGACACGTAGTATAAACATTCAAACACAAATTAGAAAAATACCACTTTAAATTTAAGGTGTTGCCCTGACTATTCCCATGAAGATGTTCCTTTTCTCTCTTTATCATGAACCTAGAAATCACTTTAAGATCACAGAAAATCTTTTATACCTCATTGATGGGAACTCTATAGCGGAAGTGTAAGAAAGTGCATGGTTTTTTCCTTCCAGTCTTCATTCCTCTGTTGAAGATGAGAACATAATAAAGTAAATTTGATTCTGTGGTCCATTCTTTCCTCTGCAAATGGTAATCTCTATTCTTTGGAGACCTGTGATCTTGTACTTGGAGTTCCCTGGCTCTTGGCTTTGTCTCCTTCTAATTTAAGCTTCTGCTCTTCATCTTCAGCTTTGCTCTGTCCTCTCTTCTGGTTACATCTCCCATCATCTCACCATGACCTTTCACAGTACTGGTAATGCTGTTAGACTCATCTGACAATTCAAGAGCTTCTTGCCAACACATTTCTGTGCCTACGTTGTAGATGAAAATTCTCTAAACAAATTTCCAACAGGAAAATTGCTTTAAGTTCAGCTTTGTCTTTTTGCTTACGCAGTTACGCTTATACAGTTATTGATGTCCTGATTGGGAGAGGTTACCAAATAACATATCATTATTTAATTTTAAAGTGAGTGAAACACCTTAAAATTTTGAACACAGAGAAGATGAGAGAATTAATAAGAAATTAGTTGTTCATAGTTTCCCTCAAAAATGTTGGTCAAAAACCTGTTCTAATATAGTTTACTTTTTATGGCTTAAAGGTAACAGCTCCATTGGCTTCAACAGAGTGAAGAGGATTTACTTCTGTTAATATGACCTAGCTGTTTGGGACTTTTATGGTAGTTTATTTTTTGAGAATACAAAGTATGTTTGACTCTGAACTTTTTATAAATATTTAGAACTGGTTGGAGAGAGAGGCTGCTGCACGACTTTTTCTGATAAGGTAATATGAGTGTCAAATGCATTTGGAGAAACATGGGGGAACACATCCACGAGCTGCAGTTCTCATCTCTTGCCCAGTGTGTCTGGTCCCCCTGTGCTGCACTGGTATCTCCTCCATTTGGCTCTGTGCCGAGAGCCCTTCTCAGATGCCCTGCTTGTTCCACCTGTACTCAAGGTTCTCACCCAGTCCAGCAACACTCATCTGGAAAGAGGAAGAGGTAGGGAAAGAGGAGGTTTGGGGGATGGCTGCAGATGGAGTGAAAGGGAGACAGCAGTAGAGACGAGGCTTCATGTTGCCTCAAGTCATCCAGAATAAAATTGCAAACTGGTCTGGATGTTGACAAGAGTAATCAACGGACAATGCGCTGAAAATCTACTTTTTTGTACTTTCTGTGTTAGCTGATGTATAACCTTTTTTCTTCAGGTAAAAATAGGAACATAGTACTTTGACAAAATTCTTCCAGATGCCTCATCTACACTGCTTTATTAAGCACTCCTTAACAAAAGAACAGTCTATTTGGCAAATCTGGGACTCTTCCCCAAGTAACTCATATAATTTTTACTAATGTGCTTGAGTGGCAAAAAATAGAACTATGCGCACATCTTGATTTGTATTTGGCTACAATATTTTCCAGCAAATTTTTCATTCCTTCTCACTGATTCAGTAAGCCACAAAGTACAATACACCATGGAAAATACAAGCTAAGGGTTCAGAATTGCCTGACAGCCAATACAGAGCGGCAGAGAACAATTTAAATGGCGAGAAGTAAATTTGTTCATGCAATTTTTGTAATTTGTAATAATTTCAGCTTTAGCAGTACCATGAAGAAGGATGTTCTGAATTTAAATATAAGGGATATATTAAGTCAGTGAGGTTGTACCAGTTAATCTGAGAATCTGATCCAGGATTTCAATAGTGACAAAGTTGCTCCCCACTCTGTCAAAAGATTTAATAGTATCTTCCCTGTATAAGCATTTTTTTCAATAAAATAACCTTAAAGGTTTGGTGTGTTGCTTAGCTTTAAAAGTTCAAGACATTTCAACATTTCAACATTACTTCAGTCCCGTCCCGTGAATACTATTTAGCATGATGTTCAAAATGTTTTCTGTGGATTGCAAGGTAACCAGTAAAATTCATGACTAAAATGTAAATGAATACATTAGAGAGTCAACATATTCCTGTGTTGTACCTCAATCATTGCCTCCCATATAAACTAAAATGCATATAAGGCAAACACAGTGTCTTACAAAAATAAGTACTGCTTGTTTGCTTAGGTCTCGAAGCCTTCAAAAAAAGTATTTACTTAAAAGTGTGCATTAATTATAGGAAGGGAGAGAGTAACAGCTGGAGTTCACTTCAAGTTAAGCACAAGGAAAACTTCAAAGACATATTGCATGACTTCAAGCTCCCATTTAGTTTACATGTTCAGTCTCTGGCAGCATCTGCCTCCCTTCTTTGGTCATGTCAGGGGTTTAAAGAGCTTATACTTGCAACGTATGTAGTTCCATTAGAAGCCTTCCAATAGACAGTATAGTCCAGTTCCTTATGTTATTTCCTTAATTCAGCCAAAATGACTGTATTTGTCTGTTCAGAGAGACAAAGTCCTATAAATTCTGTGAGCTCATTAATGATAATAATCATCATGTGGGTTGAAAAGAGCTTGTTGGTTGAAAAGAATGCTCTAAAATAAAAATGTGTTGCTATTCTTCCACAATTACCACATAAATGTAGGCAACGTTAGGAGGTGTACTGAGATCTGTAGCAAGTTTGACCCTCTATGTTTCACTGCTTTCTTCATGACTGATGAGTGTTTTCGTATTTCTTTTTCTTTAGAAAATCTAGTTTGTGCTTCTAGACCCAAAAGTCTCTGCCCAGTTTACATCCCCTGTGGGTTTTACTTGGCTTACTTCTTTGCTTGTTGGATGATTTAAGCCTCATCTGAGTTCTCAAACCTGTGCATTTCCTGTAGTTTAACTGTATCCTGTTGTTTTGTATATAATGAGTCTGGCTAAGTGTGAGTTATTGACAAAGGCTTATCAATTTTATTGTGAGAGAAGATCCTGTACTGGTCTGCACACTGCCCTGCACCTCCTAACCTCCTTAATACTTGCGGTGCGCATGCACACATGCATAGTGGCCTGACGTGCTCCAGTGGGCTTGAGATGATGCTATCCCCTGGGAGTGCTTACACAGCTGTTGCTTACCTTAGTGTCACGCTGCTGGAGCAGTAGGAAGCAAAAGAGAAATACAGGTTTTCCGTGGCCTTTTGTGAGAGCTTCCTCACTGCCACAGCCAGCTGTCTGAGGAGGAACCAAGTGAATGTAGCAAGTAGCCTTCGCCTTTGTGCAGTACCAGAGTTTAGATAGATCTAATACAATTGTGCTCCGCCTCTCCTTTTCATTCAGGTGACTCTGCTTCATCTTTGCTTGCTACTTGGGGATAATACACTAGGTAGCTGCTGCACCCAGCTGCAGAATGAAATGTGTCTGCCTTATGCTTACTGTACAGCTTAACCAAGTAATTCATGCCAAGGACAGGTAATCTTATAGTAAGGCCATCATACATCCAGATTTCAAATTCTGTCTGGGTGGAATCTAAAGGGTTTGCCTTGGATTTTGGGGTGCTCAACTACCTAGCAATCTCTCTGGATGACTACCAGACAGCTGGAATTTCTGGAGTCATCTACTCAACATGAGTAGATAAACTATACAGTTCATGAGCATTGATCCCAACGCTTCTGGAAGTCCTGATCAGCATTAAGGTGTATGTACAGTGAACTATCAGATTCACTGGGTTCAGTGTTCAAGCACAAAGCATTTGTACTATACACGTGCAATAGATCAAACATTTCCTGGAAGCGTAGTGTTTCCTAAGCCTACAGTACATGGCCCCCATGCAAAGGTTTCTTCCTGGAAAACCTCAGTCTGCCCTAGATACTTGGATTTTTTTCATATAAAATTAATTGGACTTAGGCAAGCATCAACAGAACAGAAGAATTTGTCACCTCTAACAACAAAAATGTGTTGGAAATGTTGAAGATGTTTGAACTGGCTACCCACAACCACAACTTTTGCCTGCTGTAGGCCATGTCTACATGGTTTTTATCCTGCCCATATCCGTTGAAACTTACATCTACCGTATTCTGCCACGATCTGCTCATCTTTAAGTCTTATGAATTCAAAACTAGCATATCCTGCTGCCTTTTAATCTATAAGAAAAGAATCCTTTTCCAATTCACTTGGGGAAAAAAAAGGGGTAACAGAACATATTCTTATTAGTGTTAATCATGTGGGAATCCCTGCTGCCCTTTAGGAACAGCCTTGTTAGCACAATGAAGACAAAATAGAGTCCCTTTCAGATTTTGACAGACACATTTAAGCCATGTAGTGCACTGTCTCTGTTGCATCAGGACAGCACTGAAGTGATGTGATTGCCAATGCGGAGGAGAGGTCTGGGTCATGTCCCCAAAGGTCGTCATTGCCAGCAGGCAATACCTACAGAGTATATTCCCTGCACTCCTCTAGCTCAAAGGGTCTGATTGTGAGAGCCCCCACACTGACACGCACAAACAGAGAGAGATTCTTCTGCAATCTCCATGCTCAGCCACAGAGCAGTCACAATGTGGCCCTTGTTGTAGACGAGGGACTTCCGTGCCACTTATGAAAAAGTTGCATAGGAGAGCTGAAGAAGCCAAGGTGAAATGCATTTTTAAATGCTGGCAGGTAACACTGGTGTGCATACTTTATAGCTGAATGTCCTGACTCCTGCTACTACCTTGATGAATTGCAGATGAGTTTTGAATAAATAAATGAAACTCTTTTAAGTCTCGTAAGTCCTTTAAATCTTAGAAGTCTTTTCTCTATTAAGTCTTTAAGTCAAGGCTCTTAAACAAGTCCTTTTGGTCCAAAAAAAAATGTGAATGGAGACAGAAAAGGATCTTTACAAATGAAATTAATAGTTAACAGAATTATATTTTACAGAATATTTTGTAGCGTACAAAGACATGCAAAGTACTGAATTTGTGTGTTTCCAAGTCTGTCTGATACACTAATGTGATAACAGCTTATTTTCAAACCTAGCTTTGTAACAGAGCAATGAGATTAATATGATTTTGGAGTTCTGCAAGGCAACAGGATGAAAAAAATTATTACTGAAATCAAGTTGTATTTTGCTTTTTGCTCAAATACTCTGTTGCAAGAGATGCTCTGACACCTCAGTGAAATCAATGAGCATGATAAGTTAAGTATTTGCTATGCTAGATTTTAGAGAAAGAAAGGCAAAACTTTAGGGTCCACTGCCTACAACATTCCCAACATCTGCAAGATAATCAGAAACAGAAGTATGCAGATAGAGCTGGGGGGATATTGTCTGAGATATACTCCTCTCTGATTAGAAGCCACAAAGCATGGAGAGAAGGAAGCAAGCAGATAGCAAATAGTGCTGGAACTGGGTTGCCAGGAAGGAACCAGAAGATGAGAGATTTGGGGGAAGAGTGCTGCCTAAAAACAAGCCATGAACTATGCACAAAGATACTATTTCCAGTTGCTGTACTCGGCCTTTGCCTAGAGTCTGTACATATTTAAAAAAAAAAAAAAAAAAGGAAATATTGGTACATGACTGCTTCCTAAAAATTCGGAACAGACAAAACATTATTCATAACTAAAAGGAAGAAATGTTTCCCTGTCAATGCAAGGTACCATCCCCTTTTTTACATTCAGGAAAAGCTGAGCAGAAAGAGAGTAATTATTTTTTGTCAGAAGTTGGTGAATTGTTATAATAAACTGAAAAACAGAAGGATCAGGGACAGGCAACAGCACAATATTCTGCCACCGCTGTGTTATTCAGACACTACTGACTTCACTGGACTGAGTGTCTATACTGATAGAATGATTGCAATATGAAAAAGTGGCTCTTGGTCTTAAAATGACTAGGAGACTTTTCTTCCTTCATCTTCCCCATTCCTATAAATGCATCTAACTGTGGCGAAGCGGGTTCAGGACCTGCTGAATGAAATGAAACATAATGACCCACAAGAGTAAGATTTCCTGTCTCTGTGTAAGCAAGGATTAAATGCTGGTTTTAACTACAAGGTGGCTTTATTGCTCCCTGTTTTATGGATTCTTTACCACACATTGCTTAATTAAACTGAAAACACAAGCCTAACTTTATTATTAGTCAGCCTGTGAGCAATCATTAGGTGTCACTGAACCAGCTCTTCACGCGGTTTGACTAACCTTCACTTTGGGGATAGGATAAGAATTGCTTATTGGATTTGACATGGCTATCCTGATATCAACGTGTGCAGTCAGACCATGAACAGCTCACTACTGCCTGATATGCAGAATGTAAAACACAGGTTCAGTGGGCCTGCTTTGCTATTGCATTTCATCAGCATTACACACATAACACCAGACCAAATCCAGAGTCACACACAGTTGAATCAGCCTCCACATGCCCCATGGAAATACCCTGCTTCTTTGCAAAAACCTTTCCATGGAAAGCTCTCTATATGACAGCACCACGTTTCTCCTTACTGGCCCTCTTTAACTCTTTCTTCCATGACCAACGCCCAGCAATAGAGGGGTTCTTTGATAACATTGGCCATTGTAGTATACTTTTCCCATCTTTTCTTTTCAAGTACTTGTGTTTGTGTCTGCATGGGTTTTTGGTATTTTTTTTTTTTCTAATTGCATCCTGAAAACAGTTTCAGCTCATTCAGTGGAGTCACTGTAATTTTTGTTCAGTGTTTTAAGATTCATCCTTTTCTCCCAGCATTTTCCATCTAGGAAGCCAGGATATGAGATCCCTCCTGTATTCAACTTCAGTCAGCCTTTCAGATTAGCTCACCACTGCCCATGTGTGTGAGGGAGCAAATGAAATGGAACATGAGCTTTGTGATTGCTACTTGTCTAACAAGGCTGTTGTTCAAACTTTGTGCAAGAATAACAGACATAGCTTAGTAGAAAAAAAATTATCCTTGTAAACTTCTCTACAGACACTGAGGAAAAGGGCAAACAAACCAGAAAGCCTTGAGGGTGAGAAAGCTATCAGCAGCATAGGGTTTCTGCTACCAGAGTTCCCAGGTGACGGGCAACCTGGGCTTGTTGAGCTGTTTCTGAGACAGGCTTGCTGAGTCAGTGTTCATTGTATCCTTCAAGAATGAGTTAAAAGCAGTGAAAAATATGCTCTACTTCCTCAGTAGGAATCTTTTTTTTTTCTCCCAAAACTGTTTTGAGCAGCTTAGGGTGGAGGAAGTGGAGACAACTGCCATTATCACATAAAAGAAAGACCACTTCCTCCAGGACAGAAGCTACAGGTATATGGGTCAAAATGGCAGCTGGAGATCTTTTCAAACATGTGAGCTTTGAATAGCAAGACTCAAAATAACAGGAGGTTTGTACCAGACCAGCTGGAAGCAAGATTCAGTTGTTTACCAATAAGGATAAATCATCTCTGCCTAATCTTTCCTGTTACAGGAATTTTACATAGCGTGATTTAATCTGGGCTGAGATAACAAGTCTCAGATATGAGGTTTTCAGGAGACTTTTTTGAGCTGATTTTCCAAATAAGCTCCATACTTTTAATATTGTTGTAAATGCATGTTGATTACCCAGTAACCTTAGACGTATTTGGTAAAGATGGTTGTCACAGCAGTTGTTGCCATGGTACATAGTCTGTTTTGCATTTAGCTTTTTGGTATGGTAATATTACAAAATAACATACTCACTGTGGGGAGAAAAGAAACAACTCTTTCTTCCTAATATGGTGAAATAAAAAGCGTTGGTTTGAGTTAGCTGAAGTGCTGGTGGAGTCAAAGCCCAGGGATCAGTCTGGTGTGGTGCCCAAGAGCACAAGGGTCATGGTCAAGACTCACACTGGGAGGGCAGGAAATATTTAAATTCCCTGACCATGACTAAATGACGGGAGGCAGCAACTGAAGGAAAAAGCCCTCTTCTTGTCCCAGCACGCCTTTCACTCCAGCACGGCAAGAGTGTTTCTTCCTGTGAGTGCTGCTGCGGGATCTCTGGGCTGCACAATACAGCCGACGTACAGACTTATTTTCAACAAAGTTTTAGACCTAGACTAATCTCAGTTACCCAGTGGGCAGCAGCATGGGGGTCTCGGGCAGAAGCCTGGGCTAAAGAGGAAGCCAGGCAGGGACAGGCTGTGGCGGGAGGTCAGCACTCACCACACGCCCGACACCAGCCCTTGGCGTAGGCTCTCTCCTTGCACAGCACCGGGTGGAAAGGGGCCCCAAATGCTGCTAGAGTGCCAGGAAGCTTTGCCTTTTTCCTTATTTGTGTTCGCTATCACCTCTTAAACAAAGGAGTGTAGCAGCAAGTAATTGGCTGGTGGGAACTGCTTCCCCGTCCCAGCCAGCTCCCAGCTGAAGATACGGAGTTTTCCTGGCTGCTTCTTAGGGGTTCAGCTGCTCCCAGTTAAGACCTCTGCTTAGTGACACTTGGCACAGTATTAACGCATGATTTCTGAGTGCTGTGAGGCTTTCAGTTTTGTTTCCTTGCTGGTGGTGATGCAGGGAAGAGAGAAAGGCAAATCCAGGAAAAAAAAAAAAAAAAAAAAGAGATCCCACAACCTCCAGACACTTAACTCCAGCAGTTGTGGTTTATCAGGTACCTCGGTCACCTGAGGTTTTGCGAACAAATGCCAGCTGAGAAGCTCACGTCTCCCCAGCAGGAGAGCTAGATGAAAAGCATGTCAATAGCTTTAACCACATTTATGTTGCAAATTCTTCTTGCGTTCAGTGACTGGGGCTTGTCCTAATTAAAAAAAATAACTGTTTCAGTGCCGTGTATAAAGTCAGTCGTTTGTTGTTTGTGAGAAAAAGAAGATAGAAACTGAAGATGGCACCTCTCTTTCTGGGGGATATTCATCTCCATAGCACAACACCACATTTTCTTCTGCTAAAATATTGTCACCCGTCTGTGTTTGCTTCTCCGCAGCTGGCTAGTAGCACATGGGCAGATTTGGCTGCCTAATAGTCCACGTTACACCCGCCTGTGTTTGGAAAGAGGCAAAGGCCTGAGCTTTGCTTTCATCAAGCACGGATAACATCACAGACGGATTTGTTGTGCTCCATTGTTTCCACCACGGCTTCCCAACCTTAGGCTCGGACCTAACACAGAGAGAATTGCCTGAGACCACCCAAATGATGGGAGGAGGCTCCAGAAGCCTCAGGGAAGCAGGCAGCCCTTCGCTGGGCAGGGGGGATGCAGCAGCAGCAGTGCAAAAGGGGAAAAGCAAGTCCAGTTGGCTTCATTAAATAATACAATGTTTGTACATCCATTATGAGTCCTTGGACAAGAAGGGAAATACTGAAAAGGAAGTGTCTTTTTTTTTTCTTTTTTTTTTTTTTAATGGAGTAAAAGTGATGTCTGTGGTTTTAAACAAAGGGCTGTTGGCAGGATGATGCCATAAAGGAAAGGAAGAGAAAGGGAAACTGCATTTGAATTAATTCAGATAAGTGAAGGCCAAAAGACCTTATGACATAATTTTCCATTAATTCCTGTAGTCTAGCTCTCTGCCATAATTACATTACCTCCTGACTCCTTTGTACAAATATTGTTGCAGTTGGTATTATTGTTTACTGTAATTACACTTGCGAAAGCTGCTCACAGTATTGCAGTTTTAATAAAGTGGAAGAACAAAGTTAGACAAGACTTTTGTGGTGGGTATTTCATAAAATTTTCTATGAAGTTGTATAACTGTCTTCAGCTGTAAGAATTTACAATGGGAAAAGAGAATAAAGGAGTAAGGATCTAACTTTTTGGTTTATTAAAAATTCTAAAATAGTTTAAGGGAAGGAATCTTTGTGTTGAATTGTAACTTGAAATTTGATTTTTAGTGAATCCATTTTTTTTTAAAGCTGTGATCAAAACTTTCCATTTGGCCTAAAACATACTATTTCATTTCAAAGACAAATTACGTTAAGATTTCATTTATTTTAATTTCATTTAAGAAAAGATGGATTATTTTAAATAGAGTTTTCAAACAGAAAAGTTAATTATTCTTCTGAATTAAAGTGTTTCAAGTTTTCCATTTTTTTCTTTATAATATGCACAGTTAGTGGAGCCAAGATAAGTTTGTAAAATATTTCAGTGTTCCTAAGTCTATTTTTTTTTCCCCAAAGAAGTTTTCATTGAAGAATTTCAGCAAGTAAGCAAAAAAGGAGGGGATAGGAAGAAAAACTGAGACACAAAGAAGTTAAAATATTTTCTCATTGTCTCATTAGATGGGTAACAGTATTAGGAAAAGAAATTGTATATCCTGAGTTCCCCTCTAGGGTGTAAACTACTAAAAGTTATTAAAGAGATAAATTGTTAGGGGCAAAATAAATTTCAAGTCATAACTGTTATGAGCAACGGAGATCATGAAGACCACCAGAATTGTACACTTTGCCTCCAACATCTTGTTCCCTGCCTTCTTGGTACAGTCATGTTTTGAAGCCCTAGTTGTATGCCTTGTCTGCAAGCTAGAAAAATAGAATATTTTTATTTTTCATCGCTATCTCTTTCCAGAAAATCTCTTCCTCGCTGCCGAAGAATTAACAGGATGCTTTCCAATGAGTCTGCGCCTCCTCCCGCATTCAGTCGCTCCAACTCTCAGGCCTCCATGGACAGCACCTCCATGGAGGACTTCTGGTGCGAAGTGGAGAGCATCAAGGAGAGCAGTGAAGATGGGCTTGAAGAAGCAACACTCTTGGAGTTCAAGCCTGCTGACGGTAAGCACACAAACATCACTTCTTCCTCACGCTTTGGCTTTGCCTTGTCCCTTCAATTGATGCCCTGATCTCCTTCCCATACAGTATGAACAAGATTAAAATACAGACTAGTTTGAGCCAGAACAGAGAGGCACTAAATGAAAACTTTATCTCCAACATTAAATAATCTAAACCAAAACCTATAAAAGGACTAAAAAGTTCAATTAGTACATTGGAATTTTCCACTTTCTGGCTTTTGGTAGGATATAAAGCAGAAGATACGAAAGTCCTGAAGGAGTTTTTAGTTAGATATCATTTGGTGCTATCAGATATTTGATAACTGCCTGTTCCTCTGAGATTGCCAGTTTAGATGTCATTCAGGAAGAGGTTAGAGATGAGTCTGAATATAGGGATGGCTACATCGTTCAGCCCCTTCACTCATTAAAACTCATTGATCACTTATACAAATCACGCTGAGGGTGTTACTACTGCCTTTTGTTGTCTTAACATTTTCCCCTCTCCTTTTTTATAATGTATTTGGAATAACGTGTAATAATTTGCATTAGTTGTTATGCAGCTACATGTAAGATGATTTGATAATATCTGGAA
Organism: Chauna torquata; assembly: GCA_013399475.1. NCBI lineage: Eukaryota > Metazoa > Chordata > Aves > Anseriformes > Anhimidae > Chauna > Chauna torquata. Next base: position 84,566 of record VXAL01007466.1, on the reverse strand, counting down.
TAGCATTCCTCAAATTTTTTTCCAGTTATGACTCCACTCACAAACACATTGTACAGTGCAACACAAAATACCAGGTTTTACTGTAGGATGAAACTGAATTTCTTCTGGGGTCATGACCCACTGATTGCTGCAGCCCTTTTGTGGGTCACAGCCACTAGCCTGGGAATAACTGATCTAAGGACAGATTTTGAAAGAATGGTGTATTCTTTCCATGCAATTATTAACATGAGTAATGGTGTATTTTTCTTACCGTTACATGCAATAAGATGGCATTAATTCTGCTACCAGGAAAAAGGCTGAAAAGGGGAAAAGGGTGCTACTTTATTAAGCAACCAAATACATAACCAATCATGATAAGCATCCTACACAGAGGTATCTAGCTCCAACTACATACTGTTCCCATGGGGAATACCTCCCACTCACTAGTTCCCAGTAGGGGCTCTCTTGGGAGAAAAATAGAAGACCTCCATTCATCAGAAGTCTCAATCTGCTGTGAGGGCCATGGTCTGACAGCTTAAATCCAAACTGCACTTCTTTGCTTTGGCCTGTGGTCTCAAATAAAGATAGATTGAGGTGTAACATTGAAACCTTATGGTTATTGTTATGGGAACTCGGAAAAACAATCTGCCTTAATTTAGTTTGACCTTATTGGGAAAATGTACCCTTACCACTAAGACGGCTGAAAGTACTCTTTGCTGCCTTAGGCAAAGTATTTGCCAGCAGATAAAGAGAGGTGATCCTTCCGCTCTACTCGGCATTGGTGAGGCTGCACCTGGAGTGCTGTCTGGGCTCCCTAGCACAAAAGAGACCTAGACATGCTGGAGAGTCCAATGGAGGGCTACAGAGATGATGTAGGGAATGAAGCACCTCTCCTAACAGGAGGGAGTGAGAGAGCTGGGACTGTTCAGCCTGGAGAAGAGGCTCAGGGAGGATCTTATTAATGTCTACAAACACCTGATGGGAGAGGGCAAAGAAGACAGAGCTAGGCTCTTCTCAGTGGTGCACCGTGCCAGGACAAGAGGCAACGGGCACAAACTGGAGCACAGGGGGCTCCCTCTGAACACCAGGAAGCACTTCTTTGGTGGGCAGGTGTCGGAGCGCTGGCACAGGTTGCCCAGAGAGGTGGTGGAGGCTCCTCTTTGGAGATCTTCGAAAGCGATCTGGACATGGTCCTGGGAAGCCTGCTCTGGGTGGCCCTGTTTGAGCAGGGGGGTGGACAAGGTGACCTCCAGAGGTCTTTTCCCACCTCAACCATTCTGAGGTTCTGTGAAAACTCCTGTCTGATCATGCTCTCTAGCTTGGAAACCCCAGAAAGCAGAGATCACAAACTTCATGGTGTCTGCTTCATGCAATTTTCAGTGTGAACTGTGTGTCATTTACTTGTCCCCAGTGTCAGGGGGATATCAAATATCTGTAAGCTACCAAGCCAGTTAAATTAGCAGGACAAGGCAACACAGGAGCCTATTTTCCTAGTTCTCACAAACTTTTCTGTCATTCTCATCACTGCTGAGCTAAACCTTCACAACAGTGCAAACTGTGCCGCAGTCCCATGTTATCCTTTGTCTGATTATACCTCATTACATTGCATTGATTTTTCCCTCTCTGTGCTGAATTAAAAATGAGACTGCAATGTAAAATGCAATACATCTCCACACTTCATTTATCTTCATACTGTTGTTTTAAACACATATATATTACACACACCCACACACAACCAGAGAGTGCTTGTTCTAGTTATTAACTTCCATAATACATTCAGTATGAGATTATAAATCTTGGAAATAATCGTGAGTTCTATTAAGATACTAATAGGATAATACTCCTTGCCACGAGATCGAAACACTGGAAGTCAATGTGGAAGTCCCCAGGGTAAAGTAAAAACAAATGTTCTCCTTCCTGTTGAGGAAGAGGTGCAGAATCTTTAAGAAGAAACCAACAGGGGGATAGCATCCAGGCACCAGTGACGTTGTCAAAGCCACAGTGCTGGGTTTTGCCAGACCATGTGTGTAATGAGAAGATATCAGAACACTTATTCTGTTGACATGTGTAACTAAGGGCAAGAACGAGCAGAAGATCATAATAAATGACGCAAAGGATGAAAATGCAGGGAAAGAGGAAGTCATGGGGCGTTTAAGATGGCAGTGACGTGCAGAACTGCTTTTAACACTTAGTGTTACAAAGCTGAGATGGTGTAAGTTATTTGGCTTATATCTGAAATTCATACAAAGTCACACCTCTTTCCTAGTAGTCTCTAAGAGAAAAAAGAGAACTACCAGCCAGAGGGAATCCTCTCTATTACCCGTTTATCTTCTGATGGAGCAAAATCAACCACAGTGTCAAGACCCTGCTGTATAAGTAGCTACCACTATAAAAAGTAACATTTTGTAAAACTGTGTGGGTTTATTAGCCCTTATTTAAACTTATTTTCATAAAATTTTGAGGGTTTTTAAAGCACAAATTTCTTCTCTGTAATAGTTTTACTCCTTTGGTGGTTGTCATTATTTCTTAGCTTATTGCTAGTGAGTGGTTGGAAAAGGAAAAGGGAAAAAGCCAGAGAAAACAAGTCACAGGGGTGGCTGGTAAGCAGGCAGAATTATATGTCTACTTTACTATTTTGCATAGCATCATGAAAGCGAAGTTTGATTAAAAACTAAATTCTTGGAAAGAACATGTCAGGACAAAAGCCAAAATGAATATAATTAAGAAAATGGAATATGAGTGGATGTGGCTAGAACAGCAGCACAGAAATGAAAAGAGGGCTTATTAGAAAGAAGAGCAAGGATGGCAGAAGGACCACTTGTTCAAAACTGTCAGAGGAGGAAAAGGAACAGCCTGTCATCCTGTCTGTGAATGCAGAAAGGATAGGAGTGGAGACAAGTTGTTTCGTGGGATATAGGACAGGTCACACCCCAGTCTGGCACAAAGCTGGGTTTTTAGAAGCAGATATTTCTTTAGAGCTTTGTTAAGAGACAAGGCGGTTAACAATGAAGTCAGTGATGGCACATATGTAAGCTGCTTTCACTTGCCCCTATCGACCAGACCTGTAATTTTCTCTTTTGTGCATCTAACTGCCAAAGTGCAGTAAACTCGTGTCTGTCAATCTGCCTGCAATCTGGTAGTGTCAAGAAGAGGCAATAAAGAAAGAGTGGGAATACTAGCCTGCCACTAAGACCAGTGCTGTGAGAGGAACAATGAGTGTATTGACTAGTTGTTTTACAGAACAGTCTGCAAATTAGTCCATTTCCTCTTTGACGTGCTTATTTGTAATACTTTTCCTTCAATCAAAGCTGAGATACAATTACTGTTTTGATTGCCTTGTCTCAAACAGCATATTGCTGAGCTAGGATTGTTCACAAGCAGAATAAAAACGAAGGCCCTTAAAATCTCTTGTGTGAAAAGAGATTTAAAAAGACAGTGATTGTTTACTTTAGAAAGCAGATAAATAAAAAGGCAATGATAGCAAAATTTAAAACTACTAAATGAGTCAGAGAAGGTGGGTTGGAAGCTTCTCCCTGTCCTACAGTGACAGGGAATATTCATTTAATGCAACAGGTAGCAAACTGAAACCCAGAGAAAGAAAACACTGTGCGTAATCTTACTGTGGAACCAGTTGGGAAGCAGGGAGTGAACAGGACTCAGTAAGGTATTAGTCACTGATCTGGGTATCAAGAAACCCTGGAGTGTAGAGTGCTAGCCAGCGTTTGACTATTAGAAATCAGGATGATTCCTAGAGTGCAAAGTTAGCTATTTCTGCACCTTCCACCCCTACCTGACCTCTTTGACACCTACTCCTACTTGCTCATAAGTGGGTGGTTCTGGCTTTTAATCATCTTGTCCAAAACAAGCTATTGGACTATGTGGACATCAAGCTTCTCTCAACGTGTCATCTTCACAGAGTGTCTGATTACCAGCTGACTGAGGGTTTTTAAGCGTCTTAAATCTTCTCATCCTTAGTGTGCGAATACATTGTTGCATTTTATACACTACTTCAGTATTTTTGCTGCTTTGAACTGGAATACCAATTTAATTTCCACCTGCCAAATGGCTTCATATAATGTGGTCTAAGTGGTAACTGAGTGTGTTTATGCTCTTGAATGGTTAGCTTTTAGCAATCTTGCAATGTGAAGAAACTAGGCACTCTGCTGCTTTCTTCACAGGAACGCATTAATGCACAGGTTAAAAATACCTCCCCTGTTATTCTCCAAAGCCTCTCCCGTGCAGAGACTGCCAAACTGAGGGGGGCAGTAGTTGACAAAAACTGAGTTAGCTTGCACTAGTGGCCTAAGAAAGCTTGGATGTGGAATCTTCTCTATGTAATGGCTAATGCAGAGGTCCTCCATGCTACCTTCCTTCCTTCCTGCCCTCCTCTCCCTCCACATCAAGCCCATAACATGCTCTCTTCCTTCACAGAAGGTGAGCTGGAGGCCGAGTGGCTGCAGGATGCAGGTTTATCGACACTGATCTCGGGAGCTGAAGAGGAGGATGGCCAAGCCCTGCTGTCCACTCTGACCCGAACGCAAGCTGCTGCCGTACAGAAGAGGTATAACACTTACACTCAGACCCTGAGGAAGAAGAACAAGCACACAATCCGGGATGTGCGAGACATCTTTGGCACCAATGACTCTTCTGTAAGTAGCTAATGCATCCAAGGGAATGCTTTTGAGCTTAATTTTTATGCACTTTGCAAGTGGCTCATGAAAGCTTCTACCAGACAGGAACCCTTTTCTGCTGACAATACACAGCTAGCCAGTAGCAGTTCCTGACGCTAAGTCCAGGCTTTTAATGCTACATTTTGAGAGGAAAGGAAGAAACCAAATAAAATAGATGGCATTCAATTTTGCAACTAACCTGTAACATAATGTTGTATCTGTTGCCAGCCTTTCTCCTGCAATCTCCTATCAAGACAAATATTCACTCCCTTATTTTTTGGAAATTGGTGAGTTACTCTTGGCAGTTATTCAAATTTCTGCTGGCTTCTGGGGACACTTGCTATTTACTCAGCAGTCTCAGCAGTGAAGTAAAGCTTCTCTAATGAAACAACTGGGGTTCAAATATGCATGAGCAATTAAACAGCTGCCAGCACGATTGCAACTGGTACACTGGCAGTTACATTTCACTTACATAGCAAACAGAAATCTATTAACTGTTCATTTGTTTCATGGCTTCAGAAACGAGCATTGCCCCTGGTGGCTTCATACACTTTTCCGTGAGGGTAGCTCTAAAATTCTCATCCTTTCACATTTTGATTTTGGTGAATGCAGTCAACTGTGTGAATTTAGTTTAAAGCTCAAAGCAACATGCATGATTATAGACGTGTGACTCAGGATACCTTAAATGGGAATCACCAATAAGTTCACAAGTTCACCTTTAAAGTTAACATTAACGTTTTTATCATTACAAAGCTCTAGGAAACCCTTTTTCTCTGACGTTGTTTTATCCTTTTCTATTTGTCCTACCTTCTCCTCAAGGCTTGGCATCCTGAATGATTTTTTTAAAATGAAAAAAATGTAGCTGCATAATTATTTTAAGATTACAAAATTATAATGATTAGGGGAATTAAGATTTTTGTCTCCAATTTAAGTATCTGGGCTCTTTAGAACTCTTGCACATATCCCACAAATATTTCCAGAAGTACCCAGTAGTTTCCTGTGGGCAGACTTTCTTGCATGAGAAATCCTTAGGCATGTTTGCATGAACATTAAAAAGCTGATGGGACTTCTTATTAGATTAGCACATTTCTCCTGTTTTGAATGTCTGTAAACCTTAATAAATTTATAATTTTTAATAATGCTAACAATGCTTAAATTTTCTAATAAATTTAAATCAGACAAATAAGTTTTGTATCCATTCTCTTGGATGGGCACACTGTTGATCTTTTTTTGACCTGCATTATTTTTCTCCACTGTTTTTCACTTGCTGAAGGAATCAAGCTCCTGATCCATTGTCCTTTAAGTCATTGTTTTACCTCAGAAATTCAGCTCATTTGTTCTGCGTTTTGAGAACCTGAAAGATAAGACTGAAAACGTAATTAAGACTTCTATTTCTTCTTTACCCCAAAATACACGGTTCTGCAGGGTACTTGCCTAAATGTTAAATATAGATACACAAACACAGCTGCAGAGCACACCACCACCTCCCTTCAGCGGACTACAAAGCAGATTGTATTTCTAAAAGCCTGCAAGGTTCCCAGCACCATTTAGGGATTCCCATTGACATAGCTCCTATCTCTGCTGCTTATTATGGGATTTAGAAAGCCCATCCTAATTATCAGCTTCTCAGGGATGGATGGATGCGTTTGCAGAATGCAGCAAACCAGCATTTTAGGGAGTGTTTGTGTCTCAAGCTGAGGTTGCCATATCCTGAGCAGCCCTGTGTGAGGCAGTGCCGGTTGAAGTAGTCCCTCAAACTCTGCTGAGTCTTTGGGCATAGCACTACAATTGCCAGTGAATTTTAAGGTGCATCAGTTTGGGAAAGTGATCTGGATTAAAAACAGCCCTGTCAAAAAAAAGAAGAGCAGCTGGGGACAGGGAGGGGCAAATTTTTTTTCAGCACAGCTGCTGAAGAGAGACTGGTAAAAAGACTGCTTAAAATGACATGCAGGAGGTTCTTTGCTCTCCCCATCCTGCTTTT
>VXAL01007466.1:46653-77899 GCA_013399475.1 Chauna torquata | reverse complement strand
TGGTGGGGAAGAGAGCAGAGGGGGGCAGAAGTGCACGTGTTGCAAACACCGAAACAGGTCTAATTGCTTCACATAACTCTATAATCCTCCCCATTAGGAGGACGGATTTTCACCTTCTTCCCAACAACCCCAGTGTTACAGAAGCCCAGAGGGATGGGTCACAGGATGGATTACTCTCTTTTGTGGCTAATGACGAGAGAAGAGGTGATTAGCTCACTAGGGTCACCTGAGATGAGATTTACAGGACCACTGAAGCTGTATAAATAGTTGTCATTGGGGTGGTTGACCTAGTTTCTTCTCTCTGATCTGAAAAAGTCTGCTTTTTGCTGTTACTGCCTGGTGGACAGCCTCTGCATGGGTCAACACAAAGCAAAGGGTGCCAGGGCAGGAGTGTTTCCTCAACTGTCCATGTGGACTGAAATGAAAGGAAACAAAGCCATTTTTCCTTACTTTTTATTCTGCTGGAAAGATGCTGAGGGCAAAATCCATCACCTGTGGTACCTTGCCCCTACAAAAGTACCTCAGTGGAACACCTTGCCCCAGCTGAGGTACTTCTACTTCAGGCAGGCTTGCACTCAGCAGGCTCAACTGACAGCCACAATACAAGGATTTAAATTGGATGGTTTATTAATCACAGTGGCCTGATTTTCCTTATTGCTGGTACCCTGCTGCTTTGATCAGAAGCTATCAGCTCTGCTAGTGCTCAAAGTCTAGAAAAGTCAGCAGCAGAATACAAATGGTGGGGGGAAACATTGATTTTATTGCTGGAGGGAGGAAACGAAGCATCGTGCTCATTAACAGCACAGCCCTGTGCGTTGTGATCAACTAAAACTCAAGAGTTTTCAGTGCATTCTACTTGAGCAATGCATGAGAAAATCACGTCCTAACTAAAGAATAATCACTAACCAACCCAGAGCTATTTGCATGAGAAGACAATCGTGATAATAGCACTTGCAAATACGAATATAACCAAAGTACTGGCAACTTGTGTCCTGACCAGAGCTATAAGGCTACCTCTTTTGTTTTTATTTTCCTTAGCTGCAGGGCTGACAACAGAATTTGGTCTTTTTGGTGCTCCAGTTATTTGTTTTTACATTTTCTACAATGAGAGTAGCTACTAAAGAACTGTCTGTCTATCTCATGTCCATCTTTTTCTTGCTGTTCTGGTTTCCTCTTCCCATTGGAAATTCCTGTGTACATTATGCTAGTAAACACTCAGCTCATTTTTAGTATCAGATAATGAGAACTGTCTAATGAATCACTTTCAGTCAGAAATCAGGATATATGAAATCTTACCTTGACTGGAACCCCAGCCAAATGAATAAGGCTGTCCCAATTTAGTTAAGGACACAATTTGACTCTTGGCCTTTCATATTGGTTAAGATGTGAGCTTCTAAAGTTCTTTAATCTTCTTTTTTACTAAAGAAACAATATGGAACTTTAAAATTCATGCATTAAAAAGGTTTTATTCCCAGCCCGCCCTCTCTTTTTATCACATTACCCAAAGATTTAAAAAAAGAAAAAGAAAAGAAAAAAGGCCAAAAGCTCCTGTTGGTCCAATTTAGAAGAGATTTCCACAAAAGAGACAAAGATTTTTCTTCATCATATAGTCTCCCTGTGAAGGCTTAGAAATGAGAGCAAGAATATGATGTTTTAGCTGCCCCGGTATTGTACAAGTCTCATGATATCCAGCTGCCACAAGCTGAAGCAGCCTGCAGGCTCTTGCAAGCACAGCTGGGTGGGAGGCAGAGCTGTGCTCTCAGCTCCCCTTTTCCAGCTTCCCTGTGCTTAGCAGCAGCTGCTTGCTGCAGCATCTTCACTATTGATTTCACCTGTGTATAAAGGCTGCAAGGATTTTTCCTTAGTAAACTTGACTCACTGTAAATCTATTCTGAATACTGTTTGTAGGGTCAGACATTCTGAGCAGTGAAAGTAGATGAGCCGGTTGCTAGTGTTTACCACTAATTTCTCCATCTGGATCTTAAGCAGCAGAATAATTACTTTTATGTTTGATTTTCCGAAATTGAAGAGGCAAGTTTAACTGACCTCTCCACTTCCGTACTCCCACTTGAAATTCACACTACTTTTTTATGTCTTAAAAACATTTGTAAAGATGTTACGGGATTTTACAATAACAGCATCCTATAGTTCTCCATTAAAAAAAAAAAAATCAGCAATTTGTATGGTCTACTGGCAAAGGAAGTCCATGTGACTGTCAAGTTTGCAGCCCATTGAATGGACTCTCTCAAGAGAGATTTTATTTGTTACATTTGATAAAACTGAATAAAACAACTGCAGTGTTATTTCAGGCTTCCAGTTGGAAGAGCTGCCTGCCTCTTAAACATCTGACTTTTTTTTTTTATCAGAGGAAGACAACAAATACTGCCCTGAGGCTTTGCTATTTGTTGATAAACAGCCAATTAAGCAATTTAGAGAGCAATTTGAAGAGCTGTTCCTGCCAGCTCATTGGGAATTTCAGCTGCACATTCAACAAGCTGGGGGCTGCTCCATAAGGCTCAGAGGGTGAGGCAGCAGGTCAGGTGAGGGGGCTCCAAGCAGGATGAAAAGGACAGCCCCAAAAAAATACAGTTCTGGGTTGGGGTGTTGTAGGCATTTTTACTGAGTACCCTTCAGAGCATTTTTAAATTACTGCCTTTTTTTCAAATAAAAATGTGCAGATGAGCTGCTACCTCCCCCACCCCATACACGCACACGCACTCAGATTTGTCTGTATCACTCCCAAAAATGCTGAGCACAAAGGCAAAACCCAGCAGCCAGGGAGAGGTGATGCTGCCTGGAAGTCATCCCCTAGCTTCAGAGCCCCTTCTCTGCTGTGCCACACAGGCTTCCCCTGCTTTCTCACAGTGCAGAATGATTTCTGGAACAGAAAGAGATGAACTTGATTATAAAAAAGATCTTTTTTTTCCTGCAAGCTGTTTTTCAAGTTCTCTGCTAAAGTGTTAGTATATAACCTACTGGAGGACATCCATCCATTATTAATTTGCAAGTGCCCAAATCCCGAAAGATGGTGAACAGCCTGGTGTCTGCCAGGTGCTTGGGATGTTCAGCGTGTGTCAGAGAGTCCCCAGAACGATTTGTGACCAAAGTGATTAAAAGCAGGATGGATTACAATTTGACAAGGACCATTCACTTAGTACAATTACATACAGCAATTTATTTAGCTAATTTCAGTCATTATACAGGGCAGGACTCATTAGCTACAGCGAGCTGCAATATCACTGACCTCAACATGATCCAAATCTGTGCAGCCTGGGGAAGATTAATTCTCAGGCTCAGCTATGAAAAATGTACTCTGGCAAATCACAACAGGTTGTTTAAACTTGGCAAAGAGTGTAAGCTGAGAATGATTCGCTGTTGCTTAAACTGTAGCAGTTTCTGTCCATAGACGTTGACTTTCACTGCAGTCTGATCATTTTTCCTTGCCTATCAGCCCACATTTGAGACAGTTCCAGTGTCACCAGTTCCTTCTAATGGTATCCAGCTTCCTGGGCAGAAGCCAGTTTGGAAATCAGTTAGCTGTGAGTATGCCAACGTGTAACCAGTGTTCACTTCCTCCTAGAAAAATGTTAGACAGAAAGATTCTTTTGTGGTTCTGAGGTTAGTCCCCTCCTTTGTGTTGGGGCCGTGCTGCATATATTTTCTTGAAATCGTTGTCAGCTTATTGTCATGTAGGAACCAAAGTTTCCCATTCAAGACTGGTGTTTTACAGGCACAGACTGCTGTCTCTGAGGTATCAATGTCTAAAACATACTGATCATTGCAAGGCTAGGAATGTGAAAGTAACCCCCAAACAATACAGTGCAGAATTTACCCAAAATATGTCAGCCGTGTATTTGCTTGTGGCAAATCGTAATAAGAAAGATGCATGTCCTCCATATTTCTTCTCCAGTACTGCAGAAATTGTAACGTTAGAAATTTATCATTTTTCTAGTTCTCCCCTATTATTCTGGTTTACTAATGGTGTCGGTTTGGACATCCCTAATACACTTTGCCCTGACAGTTATTGGCAGTGCTAATGAAAATGATAGCTCTGCTCTACTCGGTGTCCAGATAGCTGTCAGCAGCCTTCCAAGGGAATGTCTATCTTTTATTTTGAAAGCTCTTCCCATCACCACTGCTCAGGGCTTAACTAAAGGGTTATTAATAACAATTTATTGTTAATATAATATTAACTTATACATATATGTATTATGGAGCTTCTAAACTAGTCCCTTAGATGTTTAACTTCGGATATAGTGCCACAGACATTTTTCTTGGTTGTAAAAGCTGTTCATTTCACTGTTCCGCTGATACCTCTGCCCTGTAAGCAGTTGTATTAGAACAGACTGGGGAGCAAATGGCCAGGGCCACTGCAGTCACAGGTCTAAGGATAGAAAGAGAGATGGAAAGCACCTTAAAATCTTTTGGCCATTGCGTAACGTCTGAGGCCACAGTTCAGAAGCCAGAAGCCATCTAATAACACACTTAGTTTTTTCATACCAGAATTTCACAACAAAGGTTGCCACAACAAAAGGTGTTGCAAAAAATATTTAAGTCCCCGTATCTGTAAATGCAATGATTCAAAAATCATGGGTCATGTACATGTTTATAAAACATGTAATGCTTTCTAATTCACCTTCTGATTTCCATGGCTTTTGAATTCATTTGGGTCATGATAGTAAACTCATCTCTGCAGTCCTGGGGGCTGAAATTTTACATCACTTTCAATGAAAGCTATGATCCTTTTGCAACTGCATGAGTCTAGGAGCTGGACCTTAATGGAAAATGTAAAATTGTCCTGAAATGTGAGAGATCAGTCATGAAAGTTGGCAACACTGGAACTCATGCATGGTATCACACTTTGGACTCCATGACAATAGGGTATTTCTGTACTTGCCTGTACTGATTCCAAAATTTTTCCGTTGACATCCACCAATTTCAGGAGGCAACTAAATTTTAGAGTAGAGCAGTAAGTCATTTCACAATATCTATCAGAAATTGCAGTAGAAATAGTGTTTTTCAAACTGTAAGATTGTACATTGAGTCCTGTTTTGGTGCTACACACCTAAACTAGCAACTATGAGAAATGTGAGTATGTATGTGTGCGAGCATATAAAATATATGCATAATGTGTATAAAATATATGCACAATGTCTTCTGGTTGTAAATAAGTCAACAGTGACCTGAAAATGTGTCAACAGCATTTTTCTGTTAGATACTTTTATTTTTAATTGTTAGTTACGCAAGTGCCAACACGGCTTGCTGGCCTGGATAGACAAGGACAGAGTACAAAAAACTTCATAATTCCTGATAAACAGGAAGTTCCAGCTTGACTATCTTTCTCACGAAATGCAACAACTTAAATAATCTAAAATGAAAATAGGGATTTTATTTCTAAGGGGTTATTTCCTCCAGACAAAACAGGAACATGCTGTGTTTTACACTGAAATTCCTCTTTGAAGCACTTCCTTTATTACTTTCTCAAGATTTTTGTCATCTTGGTTCAATATTTTAATGTCTCTGTCCTGAATGCAAGCATATATTCAGTGTTCATATGTAGTTTCCCTTATTTTCAGCTAATAGCTGTCTAGACTGTGGACTAGATAAAGGCAGCCCATCCATAACAGAAGAGCTCTCCTATGAGGTCTCTTTCTCAGAATCCATTGCAGTCCTTCCAAAAACCCAAGAGTGGACAAAAAACCAGAGGTTCAAAAAGGAAGACTCTGCTTTGCCTGTAAGTTTGTTCTCTACATATTTCCTTGATTGTTTGTTTGTTTGTTTTACTCATTAATTTCCTGCTTTATATCCCCAGCACATTGGAGGCTGTTAAGATACATTTAGCTGTCCTTTGCTCTGTGTGCTTTATAGAGAGATCCTGCCGTGCTTGCCTACCACTTACGACTGATTCCCAGAGAGGCATCAAAGCTAAACTGAATATTCAAGCCTGGTTTTCAGTTGTACCCATCACAAATGAATATGTCTAGCTCAATCCACAAATATTGCATCACGTGCAAATTTTTCAGATTGAAATGAAGTCCAGTTACTGGCACTAATACTAGCAATCATTTTCATGACTGGTCTGCTTTCCTACTTTATTCCCCCACAGGTTATCTGCCTTTGTTAACATATGGATTTAAAATTGCTTCGCAGACGAAGGGGGTGAAAGCAAGCCTTAGTCCTGCAGCAGTACCGATTGCCTCCAATCAATATTCAGTGCAATTACACTATAGGAGATACCACATGAACAGTTAAAGGAAAGTTTACCACATCTTATCATCCAACAAGACCTACACTGAGCAGTCATGCCACTTTCTGGAATTATTCCTTGAATTCAATAGATAGTTTTCAGTTTCCTTCAGCCCTCACAGCTTCCATTATTGACAACTGGAGCACTAGGTTCATGCTCCAAATAGCACTTTTTTAGTGAAATCTCTGAAATAGCTGTAAATTATTTTTCAGCATTGCCTGAATGTCATGGTGTCCTGAGGTCCTGAACTAACCTGAAATTGTTGCTATCCTCACAGACATTGAATTCTCTGAGAATTATCCATTTGTCCATCTCAGGCACCACCAAGGAAGGAGAACTAGAGATGCAGAAGTAAGCTTCCTTGTTGAAATGAGGGATAAGACACCAAATAGATAACAACTGGTGTGAAATCCTTGTGCTTTAGTGTGTCTGTTTTTTCTGTGGTGGGGATAACTTGGCATCCTGTGGAGAACAAGGTTATCTCTGCATTCATCAAGACTCTTGCAAACCACAAGTTGCTCCTTGTAATAGCAAACCTCAGACCCCAGCCTTCACTAGTATACACACACACACACACGCAAATTGTTTTCTGCAACCACTCTGACAGTAGCTTTCCAGTTGATAGAGTAGGGAAACTGGTGAGAAACAGGGAAGAGAATGTGCCATATTGATTATTTTGGACCTATGGATGCATAACTGATTAGTTTTAAAAAAGGCCAGTATTGTACTTGAGGTGAACTATTTTGCATGCAGGACAGCTTTCTGTGTGCTCAGAAGAATACACAAGAAAGAAGTCAAGTTGTCAGAGACAGAGATTCTCTAAATGAAGTCAATAATCGTAGCTGTGGATGTTGGCATTTTTCTTAGTTCATGTGTGGCCGTTCAAAGTATTTGTTTTTTCCTCTAGTGGCTCAGTCTGTAATGGGCTGTAGCAGAAAATCACCTCTTGGTCTGTTATGCAGAACAATCAGTCACCTACGCTCTGAAGGGCTGTTCCAACTTCCTCAAGGTGGGCCGAAAGGGACAGACTGAAGTCTACACAACACCATACTAGCTAGCTGCTAGCTTTCTTGCATGCTAATATAATTAGCTTCATGGATGGCACATACTGAGCTGCAAGTAGAGAAATTATATAAATCATAAAATAGCGTGCCCTCCGTGGCTTCTAGAAGAGGCAACTCAACATCACTTTCTGCATAGGGTTACATGCAATTTCCCCAAGTAACCATAATTAATGTGACAGGCAAAAATATTGCAGAATTAAAGTCAGCAAGCATTTCAGGCCTAAGTACATCATATAGTTCCACATAGAGACAACATGTCAAACAATATCAGATACAATCCTTAGTCAAAATGCTAGCTATTTAATTTTCAGAATACCACAGCCATCTTCAATGTTGTATAGCGTAATTCCACTATTTGTAAGAAAATTCACTGGAAGATTATGACAGAAGAGACAACAAAGAGGCATAGCCCCAAACCTTGTGTTAACATTGCATCACATTATTATGACCCTAGAAGTAAACCAGCCAACATGAAAAATCGTTGTAGCTACCCTTTGTAATCAGTTTTGGAGAGTTTGTCGTTTTGTCTTGGCAAGCATACTTGCAAACAGATTGTTATTCCCTATGTTTTATTCTGCTTCCCCTCAGAAAATATAAGTATACTGTGTAATTTTTTTTCCCCAAGATGATTTATTGTGCTTTTGGACGTTGTACATCAATGGAGTTGAAAAGGCATAGAAATTCTTTAGCTTTTTGTGTATCTTCAGAAGACCATCATCCATATAGATTTTGTTGTATTATTAAGTTTCAGCATGAGAGTAACTGTGGAATTGCTGCATTCTGTGGAGGGAAGACTCTGGACTAAAATGCCCCAAACATCATGCAAATACATTATTCTATTCCCTGCACTCTCCAGTTACAATTAACCCCTAATGAAAAGCTGTGTACAATGCAGATTAGGAAGAACCAGCCTACATGATCTATATGTCCTTTGTTTTCTCTTACTTTTGAAATCTGGTGTAAATTATTTTTCCTTAATATGTTTGACTGGCTTCATCTAAAGACAGGTTAAATATATTGAGTCCAAATTAGTTTAAAGTAGGAGGATTGGGATGAAATCTCCAGAAGCAAAACACTCTTAAAGGCTGAGTTTCCACTCAGTTCCCTAAAGGGAGGAGATAGTTTGTAATGCTGTTTATTTGTACCTCTGATTAACAATTACTGGTTTGAATTACAACTAAATTAAAAAAACATACAATACCAAAGAACCACAGTGCTTTAAAAAGTATGTTTTATACTATACTTTGTTATTATTTCTAGCAATTATGTCAAAAGCTGATGGGTATTTGTTCTTTCTGACATTTGTACAAATGCTTATGACACGATGCAATACTCCTGGCTCTGGTCAATGACGCTGTAGTTTCTAAAATATGTAGACATCTTCACATACCCAGTATTACTAAGTATCATTTAGTTCAAGCCTACTTTAATAAATTATTTCTTGGCTGCTGGGAGTCTTATTTGTATGCCTAAACTCTTCTTGAGTAATAAAAAGTGCTAGTGAGGTGACGGGTTGGCATCAGGACTAAGTGGTTTTACTTCTGGGCTTTTCTTCAGATCTTTAGTCTGAACTCCTTTTTAAGACCTCAGAAATGAGTGGTAATATGCAAAGCAGACATGTATTCATCCCTCCCCACCACCAATGGATATACAACCATATCCATGATGAAATGTTTCAGCTACCTCAACAGCATTCAAAGACACTGTGGGGGTGGAAGAAGCAAAGCGAAGTGTTACATCCTGCTGAAACTGAGAAGAAGTTTAGTTAGCACGTACCTTGTTCTTCCAGACTGGAGTACAGGCAGGGCACTGAGCTTAACACCTCTGCTCCAGTGACACCAGTTGAACTACAAGGGAACATGACAAGCAAGAAGTTCAGTTATATTTCAGGTCAATGAAAGTTATATCAACATACCAGGCTAATATATAGGGCTGCAGTTCAGCTCTTTGATGTTACCCATCCAGCCTGACTTCCTTTCAGATTTGAGCATCTCTTTCAAAACAAAAATTTACACACTAATTTTAGTGCAAATAAAGATGCAACCCATCTCTACTATAGAAATTCATTGTTCGGAAAAGCCGGTTTGGACTGACGGAGGTTGGAGACCTCTCTCCTGAAGACATGAAGAAGATCCGCTACCTCTCCCTGATTGAGCTAACAGCCTTCTACGATGCCCTGGGGGTGGAGCTGAAGAGGAACCGCGCAGAGAGGGTGCGGGGACGAGGTACCGTACCATGGCATCCGCATGGCAGCCATCTGGGCACTGCTCAGCATAGCTAAGAAGACGCGTACAAGGCTATGTTTTCTCTCTTTCACATTTGTTGTTGTTATTTTTAAGAAAATGGTCTTTTTGGAGTCCCTCTCACAGTGCTGCTGGAGAACGATCAAAAGAAGGTTCCTGGAATAAAAGTTCCCCTCATCTTCCAAAAAGTGAGTATAATGTGGCCCTCTAAACCACTAAGATGTACATTTCCATCATTTGCACAGACACCCAGAACACACATCAGATAAGAAAAGATGCAAGCTTTACAGTTTTCAAGGTGTCTTCTATAGGTTTCTGTATGTATGTTGTGTTTTGAACACCTCATGACATAGAGACAACAATTGCTTCTTTCGTGTTTTATCTATGGTGGGAACCTCTTTCCATTTTTGTAATTGTTTGGTACCGTACAGGAAACCTTGCAAAACAAATATCAGGCTTTCTGTTTCCCTTTCACATTAAATTAGAGAGGTAAGCAAAATTGTATGTGAGTGTGCCGAAGTAGCAGAAATGAGTTCTCTCAGGAGTTTTAATTTCAGGTGAATTCAAACTGCAGGTATTACCTAGCTATTATTTCCAGAGTGGAGGTGATATCTTTTCGTTGAGGTTTTTATGACAAGGCAACATCATTTATGTAAGCCTTGACAGTATTTTGACCTCCAGCAGATGTCTTGGAGACAGGTACACAGGCACACGCACACATACAATTACGCAGATTTACAAGGACTTGAAATTGCAACAAATTTCCGTGTAAATACTGAGAAAAGGGGAAGTGGCGTGGAGTGTCAGGGGTAAGACTGACAGAACTTGAACATTTGCGTGACTTTGCAATCAACTTCATGGTTGCCTTGTCAAGTTACTGTTGGAAATTAGAAGTATCCAACAGTTAGCTAGGACAGAAAGTAGAGCTGGCAGTGAAAATCCAGAGCTATATAATTAAATGCTAAGAAATGATTTTTTTGTTGTTGTTCATTCTAAATTCTGTTAAATCAAAACATTTTTTTAATAAAGAATTAGAGTGCAAAGCCTATTCATCTATTCACAGAAATTTCAAACTAAAATATGCTGTGATCATTTTCTAATCTGAGTTCTCAGGTCATAGAAACATATGTTATCTATAATCCGTTCCATTGTGCTCCTCAAGGAGAGACTTAAATATTTCTCAGAGGTTAATTTTCCTTCAAAACACCATTGTGTTTTACCCAGTGTATCTGCCCTTTTATTAATACATTTATGTGTTACTTGCTCTATAGCAGTGCCAAGTCTCAAATCAAGGACAGAGGGGCCTATTGTGTTATCAGTTTTCCTTACTCTCCGTACACCAGATTTCAGGGTCAGGAATACGTAGATCAAATTAGGAAGCCTTACTGACATGAGCTGGCTTATTTTCATTAGCAAATTATATAGAAATGTATCTTTTTCAAGTTAGTTTCAAGGAGACCTAAGTTGAAAAATGTTTGTGATATTTTTAAATACTTCTGACTATTTTCCTGGGTCTTGCTTTTTTTTTCAGTTGCTGCTCAAGCTTGAGGAAACTGGTTTAGAAACCGAAGGAATTCTTCGAGTGCCCGGATCTGCCTCCAGGGTTAAGGTAGATGCTTGTGCCAGATTTCTGTCTCTTGGACCACAGCTTCTATGTCAAATAACACAGTACACACACATGCTCACTGCACAGAAATACTGATGCATGTAGATCAGCATTTCCAGTCCTGCCAGCAAAAGGTCAGATTGGTTCCTGGGAACCAATAAATCACAGAGCCTGAGGTCTATTGCTTTGCACTCGTTAATGTTCTATATAAAGCACAGACTTGACATTGAATTGAACTAAACATTGAACAATCCTTTCAGTTTATCTCTGCCATCCAAAGTTGCTGTGATCTTATCTCTTTTTTAATTTATTTCAGAAATCCAGGGTTGCCAAACTGAGCTAAGTTAAGATAAAGATCTTGTTCTATATCATTTTAACCTTTATGTCATTTTATTTCTCATTTGTCTTCTGTGATCATACACTTTCTTGTTCCAAGTGAGAGAAATTTGATCTGTTTTGACTGTTTGGCAGCCTAGAATACTGTATTTTCACAGGCTGTTTGCAGGCCATGAACAGAGGCTAGCTGATACCCAATAACCTCAGCTTTACTATTGCAGTTCAGTAATACTTGGAAATGTTTCTCCAGACTAACTTGATTCTAGGAGCTGGAAGCCTGTGCCAGAGGCAAGATAGGAAATCAAGTTTTTTTCTGGGCTTAGTACTATCTACCTGTTTTCCTTTTTTTTTTTTTTTTTTTGCTTTTGGGGTGGGTTTTTTTAATCTGATTCTAGCAACTTCTTGTAGTGATAACCTGCCATTCCCACTTTCTCACCCTCAAGATAGTTAGTCTTGTCTTCTGAAGCAGGAAGGCTCAACCTGGTAGCGCACACATACAAAGACTAATGTTGGGGATTACTAAACATCGATGGGCTGGGGATCATCAGAAATGACTGTACAAGAAAAAGGAGCATCATGTGAAATGCACCAAAGATAGACAGCAGCATCCCAACTCCCTTTGACTTTCTGGACTGATAAAAGCATTCAGCACCTGGCGAAGTGCCACGTCTTGAAGAAAAGAGCTCCTAATTTGGCCTGTACTTTTCAGCTTCCTCTTTTTTTCACACAAATACTTACAGTATTATTTCACACAATCTCAAATTTCTTTGATGTCTTTGGCGAGGTCACACAGCAGGGCTGTGCTCTACCTAATTAAGTGGCTTTCGTATTCTTTGCATATACAGTGCTGTGTCTTGTTCACTTCTTATTCACAGACTTTACCCAGGGAGATGCTATGAGATATGAGTTCATCTGTAACTTTCCAGTACTGGGTAGTAAGTCAAACTGCTCACATAAATGTTTTAAATTATTTGAGTTTTGGCTTCATTTAAGTCTGTCCAACAACCCAACCAGCAAGAGAGAGTTTTTTTTCAAAGTAGATCCAGATTTCATCCTTCAAAGCCTTCATACATTATTATGACATTAGGATTTGAGGGCATTCCAATTTTATTTCAGTCTTGTTTGGAGAAAAAAAAAAGACACATGGAAGTAATTAAAGGTTACTCCTCTATAAAACAAAGAATAGAAGAAATAAATATAGCTTTTCCTGTCTAATCTAGTCTCTAATCTAGTTTGTAACGAAAGCTCCACTGAACCAAAAATGCATGATAATCTACTGTGGGATCAGTCATGGCAAAAAAGTGGCCAAAAAGTTTTTTGAAATCACTTAGATGCATATGTGTGTGTGTAGATATATAAATATGTGTATATATGTGTACAGATATACAAATATCTATCTATATATATTCTTGCCTGTGTGGATATATGTACACATATGTGTATGTGTTTCAAAAATCTTGCTTTCTATTTCTATGGCTTTCCCAGCAGAAAAATGGTGAGCAGTTATCCTCTCCTCTTGTGATTTTGATGAGGTGAGGAGTTCTGTTCCACATTTCGCAGTCAGTTACCAAGAGAAAATTTAATCCAGGTGTTTGTATGGATTATGTGCAAAGGATGTGAATAGAGGAAGCTGAGAGAGACCAGATTACAACCAGTAAAATGTGCTAGTAAAAACGAGATTGTAACATTATACACCAAATCCTGAATGACTCTCTACTTCCTTTTGTGCCAGCCTTTTCACTTCATTATGTGTGACCATATTTAATATGTAATTTCCTTCCATTCAAGTGAGGCATGGTAAACAGAATTCATTTTTAAAAGCTTTTCTGTCCAAATGGACTAAATTTTTTTGCATAGTAATAATGTACATTTGACAGAAACATGATCTGAAGCCTGAACATCAGCTACAGATGTATTTTGTCAAAAATGGTCTTACAAAAAAAAAAAAAAGTAAAAAAAAAAATTTAAAAGCTTCCTATGGATAAGGCAGTGTTTGGCCAGTAATAATTGTGAAAGCTGTACTATTTATGGATATCCTTACATTACAAGAACCTTCTTCAGTCTTATATAGCCAAAAACTTTTTGATGGAGCTTGCATTTTCCAAACAGTGATCTGAGTTTGAAGCCAAATTCTGCTCCTACTAGGTACCTTACTGAGTATTTCCTATTCACACACATGTGAAACATTGGTTTGTTACCCTCCAGAGCTAAATATACCTCTGTTATAGAGCAAGATGCTAACATTGGAGAAGAGGATTAAATGGGCACTCAAAACAGTATAGTCAATTTTATCTGAGCTCTCTCGTGTGTTTTAGAGGGTTTTTTTGTTTGTTTGTTTGTTTTGTTTTTTGTTTGTTTGTTTGTTGTGTTTTTTTTGTTTTTTTGGTTTTTTTTTGGCATGCAGCAAGTGTAGGTTTTCTGAAAGTAATGATTTGATACCTTTATTTTTCTATCAAGTGATCAAATTTAATTATAGCTAACCTAAAAGAAAACATCCTTCTAAAGACAGGAAGACCTGAAGTTCAAACCATTCGCTCAAAGCCCCTGGACTAGTATGCCAACAGATTGTCTAGCAACTTCTCTGGCAGTGAGGAAGAACATGCAACTCCTTTGTGATTTAAGGGTCAAAACCTCTGGATGAGTGTTTTAAACAAAAAGAACATTTGTGCTAAAAATCCTGTCCAGCTGACTTTTCTATTTCAAGTTCTACAATACATAATGTTGTCTGACTTTAAAGTAGTTCAAATATGTCACTGGCAGAAATCTAGCTATAGCCAATAGCTATAATTTGTATTACAAAATATCTCCAGGAATCTGACTTGTTAACCTGCTCTGAACACATGGCTGTACCTGGACCACTACTGGTTTAGGGCTACTTTAAGTCAACTGCTGTAAACGTGCCTGTTGTTTGTAAAAGGTTTTCTGAAGTGATCTCAAACTGCCAGGTCAGAAGCAATGACCGAAGGTCAGATGTTCCTTTTATCTTTCAGAATCTCCATCAAGAACTTGAGGCAAAATTTTATGAAGACACTTTTGACTGGGACCAAGTACGAAACAATGATGCAGCAGGACTGCTGAAAATGTTTATAAGAGAACTCCCAAGCCCGTTCTTCACAGTGGAATATCTGCCTGCTTTTATCACCTTAGTGGAAAGTAGGTAGAAAAGGAGTTCATATAAACTGATCTAGATAAATTGCAACAGTGTTGAAGTAGAACGAAAGAAAGATCCACTGAGTGGCCTAAGCATTTAATTTTTCTGCAACCTTTCCTTTTTAAATGAAAAAAAAAAAAATGTGTATTTAGCCTATAGTATAGACTCTTTGTGTGAGTGACACAACTGTTTAATGTGAGATTTGAACCCTGGAAGCAAACAATGGTTGAGCAATGTCTGTCATATGTAGACTAATTCACACAAATTATAGATTTCACAAATGAAAATTTCTGCAAGGTAAGTTCAAGTCACTTACCTTCAGTTAATATTCTGTTAGATCTATTTTATTTTTCTTAGAGTTTGTGCTGAGGTCAGAATATTCGTACAAGATATATGTGATCACAGATAGATTCAGGCTGTCTGTTTTTATTTTCATCGTACACACGGTGCCTCATTCTCAGTACATTTTGTTCGTTTCTCTTCCAGGAAGATTGCAGTAGTACCTTGCAATACCTATTGACTTTATTGTCAATTCATTTGAGCTAGGACAGAGTGAAACTATCAGGATGGTGAATTTATTACGCAAATTGGTACAGAAAACTTAGAACTTTTATATAAGGCTGCAGCCAAACTTCTATGCCTCTATGAGGTAAAGTGCACAGAGAAGCGACCCCTTGCTGCAACCTTCACACACCTGAGTATGCTCCTTATAAGTCCCAGACTCCACGCAGTGATGATCAATTTCCAGCATGGAGGAGAAGACTAAACAGACGGTATCTGTGCAAATTAAAGTGACTTTATTCCCACTAATAGACACACTATCCACACCACACCTTTGTTTTAACCCCAACCTCCCCCATCGACCCAGAATGGAAGTGCATGACAGAGTATGCACTTCCCATCTTCTCCACCCCAGCTCTTCTATTGAGCATTGCACTGTATGAATATATACCAACTGTTGAAAATATGATAGTATTTTATAACTGACATTTATCTAGAATGCTAGATTGGGAACAAATGCTTTTTAAGTTATAAACAATCAATCTCCACTCCAATGGCACAAGCGTTTAGCAAAATCTCAACAATATTTGTCTGAAATTTTTCTGAAAAAAAATATCCGTTCAGTTTGAAAGGCAGGAAAGTATTTGATCCATGTACAACACATTCTGACCAGGATATCAGAGGGTAACTGGCTAGCATTGGAAAATATTGGCTCCTTGTTATTTAGACAGAATTTTATATAGCCTTATCTCCCTCTATGACAAAGATCCAAAGTGATGAGAAAAAACCCACTCATTAAACTGAATTTATATTTGGGAAAAAAAGTTATTGCTAATCCAGAGCTAAACATGCTAGTCTCAACTGGCCAGTGTTTGCTGTGTTTCTAGAACTGCTGACCAACCTGGTTTTTAGAACAAACTGATTGTAATCGGGATTTGAAAAATATTAATTATTCATGTTCTTAGAAATCTCCAAGATCAAGTTACAGCTCCAAGCTTTGCATCTGTTGATCATGCTGCTGCCTGAAGCCAACAGGGACACAGCCAAGGTAAGTTCTTTGTTTGCTATCACCTGCCATCTGTGGTGCCTTTGACTTTTAAGTGAGAGACATTGTTTTTCTCATAACAGTCAATGATCAGATGCTGCACCGTGAAAGTACTCATCTGTGTTTCTTATCATTTTCTTGAAAAGATGATCAAATTCCCTGGCTGTTATTTCTTTTACAAGCAATTAGAAATAGTTACTGAAGGTATCCAACTCCAGGTGTCAGTGAATGGCTCCCAGACATCATTTATTCTTTTTAAAGACACGTGTT
Source organism: Chauna torquata (assembly GCA_013399475.1). Classification (NCBI taxonomy): domain Eukaryota; kingdom Metazoa; phylum Chordata; class Aves; order Anseriformes; family Anhimidae; genus Chauna; species Chauna torquata. The sequence continues at coordinate 61,436 of VXAL01007466.1, read as the reverse complement.
CCTTGGATAGGTTGCATAAAGAAGGTTCAGTGTCTGGGGTTTCTGTGTAACTGGAGTTCTCTGGGATGAAGTTAAAAGAGAAGCTGCCCCCGATAAGCTCACCTAGTGCACCCTGTGGGTTGAAGGGCTTCCAGTCCACTGGGCCAGACTGGAGGATGTAGTCCAAAGTAAAAACTCCAGAAATGTACATTAATAGCATGGATGTCAGGGCCTCAACCTCAGCTCTTTTGCTTCACAAACCCATGCCCACATCCCTGTACCACTCCCTGATACAAACACAATGGGTACAAACCTTTTGGGTGCTTGGAAGCTCCCAGATCTGGCTGGAGCTGGGGCCATGACCCTAAGAGACACTGGTTGGGTCTTTGGACTTGTTTTCACTTAAAGAAAACCTGGGTGAAGGAGTTGCATAGGAGCTGCAGATGTTTCATCAGGTCCCCTGCTCATCAAGACCCTGCAGGTCCCCAACCCCAGAAGGTGTCCCATTAGTCAGTTTAGATATAGTTCTATGAATCCAGGTGCCTTCTTTACCTGTATTTATTCATGGGTGTAGGACATGACTGACATCCCTCTTTGAAGTGTTTGAAGGTCTTGCCAGTTGTCTGTGAGCAATGGGTGTTATTTCTTGTACCAAAGTCCATATTAATGTATAGCAGTATATGTAGAACATGCTAGAAGAGTAGCTTTAATTATTGCTAGGCTTTTAAACTAAAATAGAAATGATGACAAAACTGAACGTGTTTCTACTTGCAATCTCTAATGAGATTTTAGAAATTTCTCCAATACATTTTCTGTTTAGTTATCCTTTGGTTTGTAAAAATGTTTTAATTGCAATGTCAGGGTACAAAGATGGTGGTTTTAATGGTGTGGTGTTGCAAAAGGACTCATTGGCAGACCCTGACTCTAACCACAGCTGCAATCCATCATATTCAGTCACTCAAGTAAAATTCTGAGTAAACTGCCCAAAAGGGAAATGAGTTTCCTTTGATTCTGCCATGCATGTGCAGAAGTGACATCAGAGAACAACCACTGAGTGCTTTTGCTTTCATTATCCAGAACAAAAGTTTGTGGGTTGCTGGCAGAAGTGCCTCAGATTTTATCGCATATGGGACTGGTGCACATTTGAAGAGGGCCTGATCACCCTGATGATGGCAACGTACAAAACCTTGACCAGATACATTAAAACGGACACCTTAAAATCTATGAAGAAATTAATTATTCCATTGCAACACCCTTATGCCTTTCCTCTACTGCAGGGTTCAGAGCCTTAGTGTAGATACTGTACTTGACTTTTATGGATTTGGCATTATACTCTAAGTGGTATATAATTTATTAAAGTGTATTTTGATGAACTATTTCCCTGTGGTTGACAGGAGTGGCTATGACAGCCACTATCAGAGTAATCCAAATTAGAATGCAAAAAACCCTAAATTTCACCTCCAAGTGCAAATATGGCAGGTTTCTAGCCATATAGGTTGTGTGTTTGAAAGTGCTGCATTTGGGTAAAATAGTTTGTGAGACCGAGCACAATAAGTGTTGTTTTTCCAGGCCTTTCTTCAGTTCCTGAAGAAGGTGGTTGCTAATGAAGGGAAGAATAAAATGAATTTGTGGAATGTTTCTATGATTGTTGCACCAAACCTCTTCATCTACAAAGGGAAACGTGCAAACCAACAAGAAATGCAAGCAGCTGCCACCACAGCACACATTGTGCGGCTTTTAATTCGGTACCAGGACATCCTGTGGACAGTGAGTAATGCTGGTTCCCTTTTTATGGCTCCAGTACAGGGAAGGATTTTTCTATATACAGCAGATCTGTAGAAATCAGAGGAAACTGACCTTCCTAGAAGCAGGAGTTAACTGTTCTTTAGTAACTGGCTGGAGTCTTACATATCTAGAATGAGATAAAGTGGCAGGTACCTCTGGAAGGAGATTTATCCTGCCTATCTAGGACATCACCTTTAGCATGAATTGCCCTCTAGAGGTACCTATCCCACACCAATGATTTTATAGGAGAATGATTTAACCTGTACGTCTAGGTGAGATATCTATACTTGAATGAGATTAAATGACTGCTTAAAGTCTAGTCCATAATAATATGGGCCAAAATAATGTACTGCTTGCTGGACTTCTGAAAGTCGGCATGAAGATGGTACCAGTCTCAACTCTTTTTCTCATGAAAAAGAGAGGCTATGATGTGGATTGCAAAGGCAGCCTCCTAATAAAGTTCCTACAATGACAAACATCACTGAAAGATTCATATGGAATGAAAGATGACCCACCAAAAGTGGGTTGTTAGAGGGAGCTGCTAATCCAATGTATCTTCTGGGCATAAATAGAGCTTCTGACGCATGAACATTGGCAACCTTTTAAAGACCAAACACCAATTTCAGGAGGTGAAAAATTCTACTGTCTATTCTCAGCTCTGGATTCCTCCCTTTAGGTCCCATCCTTCCTGATTTCTCAGGTGAGAAAAATGAATGAGGCAGCGATAAACAACAGCAAGAGGCAGCTGATGTTTGACAAAGGAGTGAGAAAACTTCTGAGGAGAAAGACCATGGAGCGGGAGAGACCTGAAAGACCAGAGGTGTGATAAAAATATAACATCTTCAAGTGGCAGCCTTAACTAACGTCCCTACTCTCTTACTTCATAAAAGCTTCTAGGGGGCAGGGAGGAAATTCCTATGGAAGTGTATAAAGCTACTGCTTCTTTAAATATTTCCTCAAATTTTATTTCTGTTCTGCTCAGACCTTCATTCTGCTTCTCTCCTTAACTGTGCTCAGTCTGCTACATAATCCACCCCCTTACCCTTTCTAAGTGGCCGACTTAAGTTTGCTTATTGCATCTCATTTGCCATATAGGCTTTCTTCGCCATAGCAGTGATTGTCAACATTATTATTTGCCTATGCAGTCCCTCATGCAGCAAGGAACTTGCTCTCCAGTGATTATGGTCAGTGTAGTAGATAAATTCTTCAATTGTATGTAAATCAAATGCATTTCAAGAGAGAAAACTAGTATGAGTAAAGGTGTTAGAATAGTGGGTTTTATACAAACCTTTAAAATAGAAAGTCTTTAACTCTCCAGTCAGACAGCAGCTTGTACATTCTGCCATACGAAACAAGAAGATTTGTGAGCTATCTTGAAAGATGTGCTTCCCAGCCCAATATTTTGTTAAGACAAAACACTGGATTGATTGAGAAAAGGAGGTGCAGGCAGAATGATCTCTAACAGCCCAAGCTATAAACTGTTACACAGGCATGCTGTTTTCATACCTGTTTTATAAGAAAATGATCACATGTGGATTGTCCTTTACAGCTATGACCTGTAGATATTCTACAAATGCATGGATCTGTAGTCGGGTAGTAGGATGGTCCATATTGGAAGTAGTTGCACTTACCTATGCCCTGGCCCAGACCATTCAATATTCTCCTTGCAAGTTCTGGTTTTACAGCTTTGCACTATCTTCCAAAGCAGAGAGAAAATCCAGTTTGTCCAACATAGACACCAAAACTGGGTCTAAATTTTAAGCATCTGATGAAGTAGTTCTCCTCAGGTCTGTGTTGATATTCACCACATATTCAGAGAAGAGAGGTGGATATCTTGAAGGATTTGCAGAGCTCCAGGTCCAGTTCAGGCTCAGGAAAGTCTGATACAAAGATCTTCCTCTGGAGGTCTTAAAGTCACCAGCTTTTCTCTGCTGACTTGAGGACTTACCTGAGGAACACTGCTTCAATAGACATTCAAGATGAATATACAGGTTAGGTGTAATATATAAACCAAGCAAAACAGCAAATTGTGCACACATGCACAACATATGCAGTCCCTATAGCAGTTTACACATGGTAACTTCCACGTATTAACAGCATTTGGCAACCAAGGCAGAAAGCCTTTACATTCTTTCATGGTGATTTAAAAGAATGGAAATTGGTGAATTACAAGAGGAGTAATCAAGAAACTGGTCAAGGCCACTATAGACATCAAAGAATAGGCTGGAATAAAAAAAAAAAAAGACAAAGTAGGAAGGAGTGATATTAAGAGATTATAAGAAACAGAGAGCAAACCACCTAACGCAGAAAACAGAGAAACTGCAGAAGGGAACATTTGGGAAAAATAGAAGGAGAAAGGATACTTATGAATGGTGAATCCATGCTGATTCAGCTTTTTGGAGAATTCATTTGCCAGCACTGACTAAAATATACTGTGTGGACAACATACATTTATGCTGCAGATACAGATGTAGGTATTTGTTTAAAACAGCGATGTAGGCTACTCTACACCAAAATCATCCTCTCGTTGGAGCGAGCACAGTGAGAGCTTCTAAGGAGAGTCCATTACTGCAGCCCTGCACCTTGGAAAGACAAGTTCATTGATCATAGTAATTGGCTTCACATCTAATAAAAAGGAGACTAGCCATGGCAGGTAACTGAAATATGAAGGGTAAATTGGAGGCAAACTCTGTTTGGATAACTGAGTTGAATTTTGAGAGCACTTAACACAAACCCTGGGTCTCAGATGTCCTAAATTACACAGGGACAGAGACTGGAGAGACTATTGTGCTCTGCTCAGCATGGTATTAACTGGATTAGGACTGGAATGCAAACCTTGCTAATTGATTTATCTGCCATTAATCATGGAAGAGTGCATAAACTTCATAGATGATTGTTTGAACCCTACACAAGGTCAAATCACAAATTAACAGAAACCATATGGTGCTTCGATATTTTACTGTACAAAAGCTTCGATCTAGAATTTCCACATTCTCCAGAATGTGGAAATTGAGAACTGGATCTTCATGCCTCAAGAGAATTTCATCTTTAAAGGGAAGAGCAGGCATTCCTAAATACATTTTTATGTATTTTTAAATAAGCTGTTGGTCCACTGGCCAGTGTTAACAGAATAATTTCAAAAATTTCAGATAACAAGTTGACTCAAGCTGTTGTTGCAAGCAACTAAAATTCAAGGGCTGTACTTTATTCTGCATGCGTTTATGTGAAGCCTACCAAGGAGTTTTTGTCTTTGTGTTGTATCTTATTATACTGTATCTATAAACGTGCAATTGTATGATTGTAAACATGTTTTTTGAATAATTAAGCGAATCTACACCACTGATTTTTGCAAGCAACATCAAAAGAGTTGCAGAACTGCTTCTGAATGGAGTTACAGTAATATGTGCCTTAGACTTACTGTACTGAATATTGACTTTAGGGAGCTGTCACTTTTCCCTCATACCTGCAATCTGACATACCTGAGGGGGTGATAAGAGTTTATGCTCCACTGCATTCAAAAGTCTCTATGGCAATTCAACTCAACAGCCAAACAAAAGCCAAAGACATCCTGGCTCGATTCCACTGCGAAAACAGGTGAGTAAAACAGAACATTTTGTTTTTACTGAACAATAATGCCAGAACCATTAACAAATAGATTGTCCCCTTTTCAGAGAGTCATTGTGTTACAAGAATTCTTTTTATAATCTAAAATTGCTAATTTATGGTTATGTCAGTCAAAAAAAATGTAACCACTGATTTTATTCTTTATATTTTGCTTAATAATTGGCTCCCACACAGAATCAATCTGCCTTCTGTTATGCCACTAACAGAAACATATATTATATGGGCTTGCCGTATAAAGAATCCAAAGAGATTGTCTTGCATCTCCCCATAAAATGTTGATGTTTTTATTTCTGGAAAGTAATAATTGTTAACAGTTAGGGGAAAACGCAAATTGCATTTGAAAGTCTTTTCTGCAGAGTCTTCCAATGTTATCACATCATTCTCTTCTTTAAATAAGTAATAAATAGTATAATAGAAAGCTTAGTTAACTGTGACATAGTAAAATACCTCTGCAGCAGATGTATTCTGCTCTGTTTGGTAGAAGTCCTTGCTTTTGGCGAGTAAATTCACCACAGGAAGGAAAAAATATCAATTTTCTACTTAATATAGATATCTGTTGATAGGGCAGCAGTTATAACACAAAAAGCAAACTGAACCTTTGTCTCTTTCCTAGCCGAGGATCATCACAGAACGTGAGAGGCCAGATCCAAAGTTTACATGAAGTTGGAGGAAATATAGGTAGGTCTCCTATTTGAAAATTGAACTCTGAATGTCCTTAGCCTCCTAAAATACCTCAGGTCAGTGCTGTTTTCGCACAGCTGGGTCTCTCCTTCCCTCTAGTCCATCTGCAGGAAAGGTGTCTGATAAAAAGTTGTTAAAATCAATGCAACGATGCCAGTGTGACTGGAGGGGCACCCCACAGGATAGAGTGACCTGATGGCAAGATCTCAGCAGGGATCTTTACGACTGCCGCAGTCCTGCCAAATTCATCTGACCTTTCATTTACCTCTCTCACACTCACAATTGAGCATTTTTCCATGGTTAAGAGGTCCTTGGTTTTCCTCTTGCAAACACACTCTACCTCACTCCTAAGTCTTTTCCTGAAACATATTTCTATTTCTTCCTCACTGTGTTTAAGTGTCAACCTACCCCAAATAAAAACACAAAACTGAGAATTCAGCTCCTGCCTATATGGGTGTAATATATTTGTATTAAAACGTGTGCTTTATTTATACTGTAAATTCCTTGCATTAGTGATGTTTTCTTCTTCCAAGTTTCATGCTGTGACATTTTTGTAATAACAACAGTGGCTTGCCACACAAGGTCCTGGCCTAAAGGTCAAAAACCAGATTTTAATTTCACATTGCACAGTCCTAACTCTCTCCTTTCTCTGTTCCTACTGGAATTCTGGATGCTCTGAGTCTTTTGTCAGCTGTCTGATGAGACTCATTACTTCTTCTAGGTTCAGCTCTAAACAGTTTCTATAAAATTATTCCAGAGCACCACAGACTTATTTCAACAGCAGTCAAGAACCAAAGTCTTTTTATTGAAGATATGCTCATACAAAGCTTAATTTGTTTACTGATTTGTTTTGCCTGGCTAAACAGGATGACCAAGAGATGCTAAGGCAGGAGAGGATCCTAAAAAACTTTAGAAACAATCCCAAGTATTCCCAACATGCGCTTGGAAAAAAATCTGGACATTTAATTTCTATGTTAGTTTAAAACAATTTTTGTAATCCTAGATGTTCCAGGGTACCTTATTCCATTGATTCTTTTATATTGCTTTCACTTGAATGAAATCATTGGGACCCTAGTGACATTATAAGTAACTTGACAAAAATTTTACCTTAATCCTTTGTGTCACAGCAGCGTAACCTCACCAGTTAAATGGTTTCATCACCCAGTGTAAATCCAATATAATCCAACAAATCAACTTAACTCCGGCATTTATGGCCTTTTTATTCAATTAATGAGCACCAAATGCCTCTTTCAGTGTAAAAAAGCAAATTGCAGCAAAGGCAGCAGGGACTCCCCAGCCAGCCAATTCCCATTTGCAGTCACCACCTAATGAAACTCTCAAACTGCCAGACTTCAAAAGACCTTTTTTTTTTTTTTTTTTTTTTTTTAACCAGCAATAAAACAGCAACTGCCAGAAACCTTGATATAGCCTGTATTTGTCTTTGCAAGTTCCTACATGGATGGGAACACATGGTTTACAGATCTACTTTTTCAACATGTGAAAATAGAGCAGAAACTAAGTCACAGAGTTATAATTCCAGCCCAGTAAATCCAAAGAAATAAAAAAAAATATACTGCAGCATTTGCAGTAATAGTGTTGTTAATGGTTATAAAGAAACCATAATATTTGTTTAACATTTGACTAAATGCCTCGTCCATAACTCGGTGTAATGCAAGGCATCCTGCCTGGAAGTGGAAGTGAATTATGAATCTCACTGAGTAAATCACTGGGACATTTACCAAGGCCCCGCACTGGAACGGCCTGACCAGGGAGGTGGTGGAGTCACCGACCCTCGTGGTGTTCAAGAAGCACCTGGACAAGGTGCTACAAGACATGATTTAGTAACTTAGTGGGTAGTATTGGTGATAGGATGACAGTTGGACTAGATGATCTTGAAGGCCCTTTCCAACCTTGTGTTTCTATGATTCTATAATTCTATGATTAGCTGTACACATAAAAGTCGCTAAGTGCGAGTCAGAGATGCATTCAAGGACATTTTAACATAGCTCTGTCCCATTTGCTAAATGCACTCAAAACATTATATGATTCATGGATGTCCATTTTTGTTTCAGGTCAGCACTGTTTGGATCCGGATGCATACATGTTAGATGTTTACCGTGCAAATCCTCAGGCAGAATGGGTGATAAAACCAAAAGCAAGCTGAAGCATAAGGCTGCAGCATACTGGACAAAGGCCAAATGGACAACTGTGATGCCTGTCATTTTAAGAAGCTCTTGCCAGAGATGAAAACAAAATGGTAGCTATCTACAGGATATCATTCCTTCCTACCATACTGTCCGACTGGTGTTCATCATCTACTACTTTTGGTATAAGAATTGTCACTCCAGTTTCTGGACAATTTGAAAATATCACATCAGTTATGCTTTCATATGGATTGCACTTGTGCCAGTTGGCCCAGGAGTTGAGGAGGACCGGCCAAGGTACGGAGGCACGGAAAACAACCTGTCGCATACGGAGTTGTTCGTTTCCTGACCTGGCAATAGAATACGGATTTTTGGAAAGGAAAGTATCCAGTGGCATCCGAGGATGCATGAAACACTACCGGCCACAGCGTAACACAGAAGCATCACAGGGATATCCAAGAAGAAGAAGGTATCTGTCAAGCATGGAACAGAGGAGCTTAACCTGCAGCAGGGCAAAGATGTAGCTGTGTGACAAAATCAAAACTTTCTGCTGAAAGTAAACCTGTGCAGTGTGCATTACTGCAATATTTATGTCTCTCAATCACTCCCCATGAGTACCTGGTGCTGGGGGACAGAGGGAGGCGGGGGGGAACTACTGTGTAGACAGCTACACTGCTTTATGTATGTACCACGGTGTATATTACTATCAGTCTTCTGAAATTGTCTGTCTGGATCTCATTACTGTGTGCATTTGTAGCGCCACAAACCATTTTCTCCATCCTTCCCCTGTCAGAAACACAAGCTTCGGGAGACAAATGCTGGGTAAGAAGGGGCATGTCCCCTGGCTCCATCTTTTACTTGATACGTTCAGATTTAAGTCTTTGTAATGCCACACTATGAGTTATGTGTTAATGGTGCCACTTACTGACATCATCTCTTTTGTTAAATGTTATAGTTTCTTAATTTGTAACCTAATTATTTTTCTTTTGTTTATTTTAGCTTCAATATGTAAGCATTTTTTATACTATTCAACTGCATTGAGAAGAAAGATCTTTGTCCAGATCTTGTATAAGATAGCATGGAGAAAAAGCGCTTCCAATGAGCAGAGGGATTTAACACTCTTAGTTAACATTTACACACTAGGGCGTAAAGACCACAGCCAAACCAGGCCCAGTTGTGCTAGGGTTTTTACAAATACATAGCAAACTGCAGCTACTTTTACATGCAGGTTGCATGCAGTCCATGAAAACACATAGGACAACAAGAGAAGAGTGGGCTGCAACTACAATGGCAGCTCAGCACAGCAAATATAAGACAGGATGTCTAGTGGGTAGTCAGTCGCAAGGGTGAGACCCTTCTTCACCTAACCATCTGGTTTGGGGCTAAATTTTATATAATTAAAGCATGTTTGTTGACTAGGAAAATCACAAGTCTGTAAAATAGCAAGTATTTTTTCATCTTTGTCTTAGCAAAATAAATGGGAACACCTTCAAATGTACTGCAATGTCCCTGTCATCACATTAACGTATTGCACAATGAATTCACCCAGTGTGATCAGTGGGTTTTGTTCATGACCTGGACCCACAGATAAGGCAGAAGCTGGTGCTCCAGTTACCAGATACCAACGTAAAAGCCTTCTGAACCACGTCTTCCAGGTGAACATAAAGTACACTGTCCTACAGAGAAAGCCTGTAATTTGTGATGGTCTGCTGAAGCTGTGTGATGATGATTTTCACATTTGAGAACTTCTACTTCTGGTTTAAAAAGTTAACTGTGTTCTCCAGTAGTTAACTCTCTTTGTCAGTGGTCAGTGAAAAACGTCTAATCTGTAATTTTACCAGCAACAATAATGTCTACAGAGGGCAGATCCTGCCTTTCTCTTTTTCCTTCTTGAGATAAAAATGATAAAATTTAGCAACATTAATTTTTTGTTTACTTTAAAGGCAGTGTAATTTTTATATTTCCAAGGTTTTTTTTTCAAAACACTAATGGGTGCATAGTTGCAGCCAGGCTAAGACCAGGACCACTGTATTATAACATGCACTGTTTATTTTGACAACTATTTATTTTAAATCTATGAGAGAGAGTAGATCTGTGGTTTGCTCATAGAACTAAGCATTAACATTTTGTCATGTGCTTTGCTCTTGAATCCCTTTAGTTCCCTCTGTGGCCATGGACAATTTCTTCTGCTATGCTGCCCTCCTTTTTTAGCTGTATAACAGGACTAGTACTTTCCTTATAAAGGTAAGATGAGAATTAGTTGGAGTTAAATTCTGCTCTCAGCCAAGCAACTCCATGAGCAGAGCAGGACTTATAAACATCCATCTAGGAAGGACAAACTCAGCAAAGGGATTTTATGTGGAAAGTGCTTCAAATACAAATAGCATAATATAAATGCTAAGCATCATTGTATTTATAACCAACGAAAGAGCTTTTATGACTATACAGAAAGCCTGAACATTAACTAAAGAATTTGAAATGTCGTAGCAAACAAGATAATTCTTTCTACAGTACTTTCAGACAAACACATTAACTTCCACTGTCTTGCCCGCTCACTTCAGCCTGTGTTTTCAATAGCTGTACAAGGGAAAGAAAAGTACAGAGCACCTGTGTGTTCAGACTAACTCAGCATGTTCTGGACCCTGACATAAGGACTCCATCAGAATTGTTTCCTAAATCTCATTGTACTCTGCACGGGACACAAGAGGTTATTGGAACACTTTTACCTGTTACCAACTTTTGCAACTTAGAAAAGCCAAATCTGACGTAATGAAATCCAAACGGTTGTTTCATACTAAAGTTGCCTATAGCTTTATAAGACATGCATGTTAGAGATGAACTTGATTTTACATGCAGTGCCCAGACTACTACAGCATGGCCAAATACCTGCTGTCTCTGAAATAGAATGGCAAAATTCTTTTTTTTGATACAAATGGATCTAATGACCCATGTGTACTGTGGTTAATACTGTTACACATTAAGTTGTTTTGTGTTGTTTGTGGTACACTAACTTGAATTAACATGCAGCAGACAAAGTGAACAATCCTGCCAATATTTTTCAACTTCAGGCCTTTTATTTCAAAATGCTGGCAGAGGCATCTGGAATTTTGCTCCTCCTGACAGCAGTTGAAGTAAAAACAAAGTTATGATAGTATTGTCACCTAACAAAAAGCAACATATGTGGGAAGCTATTAAAAAGTGGTAGCAAGCAGAGAGAAACTTACTCAACAAACTCCAAAGATGCCTCAAGTATTTATATACTCCAATTTATATATTCCACTGTTCTACAAAGACAGCATTTTCATATCAACACATACAGAGAGAGACAGCATTGCAGGCAGGAGGTATCGGAAACAGACTGGAATGCTCTAACCTGTTTATACAGCTACTGTCATTATAACATGCGCGTGTGTGCAAATGTGTCTGTGTCTAATAAAAACTACCTCACTCTCCATTTTCCAGGAAAAACTTTTTGGCTTAGAGGTTTAATACTCCAAAGCTTTCTATTATTAATTTCAGCTCTCTATTAGTCTTTTACATAGATAAAATGTTTCTCCTTATACAGGGCAAGATTTGGAAATTACCTAAAAATATATATTAAAAGACATATTTGAGGATATGGATAAAGCTTCAACCAAACCATATTGCCTCAATTACTGCTTGTAACGTGAACGTTATTAGATCACATCTTGGGGTTAACAGACAACAAATACAAACACATTGTTTCAGTTTTTATTTTTCAATAGCTTTCCTGTAATGTGTGTTTTCTCTGGAAAATAATACAGTGCCACTAATCAAAGCAAAATGGTTGCATGTACGTTTCCCTTACACTCCTCATTATAATGTTGTGTTTTGTTGAAGTAAGCCGACATATTAGTGTATTTGTACAGCAGAATGTGTCCATTGTATTGTATTCATGTCAAAAATAAAAACAATGCCAACAAAAAAATCTCTTCAAAGTTAAACACATAGTTTTCTGATGGAAGCAGGTGACAGANGTGTTTTGTTGAAGTAAGCCGACATATTAGTGTATTTGTACAGCAGAATGTGTCCATTGTATTGTATTCATGTCAAAAATAAAAACAATGCCAACAAAAAAATCTCTTCAAAGTTAAACACATAGTTTTCTGATGGAAGCAGGTGACAAATTGTAAAAAGGGGTGGTGAATCTATCTTAAAGGCAACTGTGTTGTTACAGCACCTGAACAGGTACACAGAAAGATAAAAGACCACATTCTTAAGCAATACTTGCTTAAGTGGAGCACTTCTTTGCTACAGGAGCTCTTCTCTTGGACTACCCAATACACAGAACAAAATGATAGTGCTTGGAATCCTGCCTCATTGAAATTGACGACAGAGCGCTTTGGGTTTCATTGGAGCCAGTATTTTTTTAAAACTACTATAAAACAAGTAGAGCAATATTGACTTTAGGAGGAATTGTAAAAATGCATGGTAAAAGCCAAACAAAATTGTAAGGCACAAACAAAAATTCTGCTGGTTCAAAGACAAAAAGTAGATGGAAGTGACTTGTAAAGAACTACACTTACTATAGATCCATCTTCAAGTACCAGACATGTTTCATCACTGCTCAGTGATCCGGTCAGTTAACGAGTAGACATCCTTACTTGAGTCAGATCGAGTGTGTATCCCCCAAAACTGGCTCAAGCGCAACTACTGGAAGCCTCATTTTAGAAACAGAGGCAAGCACAACAGTAAAAGTTTGAGAGAACTGTTGTCTGGACTGTGAATTAGGGCATGAGAGGTGTTCCCTTATGTCCTGTAAGAAATACTGTTTTCCCAAGAAAGATGCATTAGTTCTCATTGCCAAAATACACAGTTGTTGCCAAACCAGACCCCAATGGTTTCTTTACCAACACAGTATTTCACGTGCTTCTCTGTGGTGGGGAGTTGCTGCTTGTCCCGCAGCTGATCACATGAAAGCATAAACAGGAACATAATCCACTTAGATAATGTGGCTAATGGGGGCCAGGAGGACTGGATATTAAGCAGAAGGAAAAGGGATCAGAGCTACCATATAAAGTATAAATAAGAAAATTCTATTCATTAGACTCTGAATCTGATACCTTCAAAATGATGCCATTAGGCTCCTGCTCCCTCTGCTGGACTCTATCCCCTAGTACTTTTCACTTCAAAATCTTGTAGCCCATTTTCTCCTAATTGAAATATATGGACTACCGAACCACAGGAAATAATGCACTGTTTATTGTAGTTTTATTACATGATCCAACATTATTACCTGTTTATAAAATGACCAACACACAATAAAATGAAATACTGTCAAGTAATCAAGAGAACACATATTGTAAACACTGATTAATAAAAATTCCCAAAAGAAAAATACCCAATTAATGCCATTAACATTGTAGTGGAGGTATTTGTTGTTTAGATAAATTCTAGTTAAAATGCAGACATAGAGCTTCTTACTAAAAAAGATGACCTGAGTTGGAAAACAACCAGAAAAAAAATCAAAGAGATGCAGGCTCTCACCAAAAACTTCTTTTCATTACAAAATGAGAATGAAAAATAACAGATGGACAAACAAACAAACAAACAAACAAAAAACTCTCCAATCCAGAGAGGCTTTGCTGCAGTTCAGTGCTCAGCCCCAGGGCAGGAATGAGGAAAGACTCCACGCAGGTCAAAAGCTCTGCTGAAGTCAAACAATTCTGCCTGTTGGCCCTTGGTAAGCACGAGGTTCCTCAAGCAGCCATGGAATGAGCTTTTGCTTGTGAGACAGTTTTGCTTCACGTCACCTGAAAAACAAACATGAAATATGTAGAATCTATTTCCAGTAACACAAAGATCCAGGTTATTAATTAATGGCTTCCCATCCCTCCCAAATGAGATAGAAAAATAACAACTGAGGTGCACCAAGTTCCATTCACATTTGGATGATCTCAGACATCCCACCATGGATAGGCATTGCTGCCTTCAAGTATGACCTATGCACTCGGATAACTTACGCAGGAATAATTTGGCCCAGGAGACAATGGCAGAGAAGAATGGGGAAAAGAGAGGTGTCACTGAGGATAAGGATAAGGCTGAGGTTCTCAATGCCTTCTTTACGTCTGTCTTTAATAGTCGGATCAGTTATCTTCAGGGTACTTCACTCCTGACCAGGACGTCCCCTGTGATTCAGGTAGAGAATCCCACCCTGTGACCCAGGAAGAGACGGTTAGAGACCTGCTCCTCCATCTGGAATGTCACAAGTCCATGGGGCCGGACGAGCTCCACCCTAGGGTGTTGAGAGAGCTGGCGGAGGTAATTGCCAAACCGCTTTCCACCATCTATCAGCGTTCCTGGTTATCTGGAGAGGTCCCAGAAGATTGGAGGCTTGCCGATGTGACTCCCATCTACAAGAAGGGCCGTAAGGAGGACCCGGGGAACTACAGGCCTGTCAGCCTGACCTCGGTTCCAGGGAAAATTATGGAGAAAATCATCTTGAATGAGATCACACGGCACTTGCGTGGCATCCAGGGGATTAGGCCCAGCCAGCATGGGTTCAGGAAAGGCAGGTCGTGCTTGTCCAACCTCATCTCCTTCTACGAT
>VXAL01007466.1:8444-46032 GCA_013399475.1 Chauna torquata | reverse complement strand
TGTTTAGTCTGGAGAAGGGGAGGCTCAGGGGAGACCTCATTGCACTCTACAACTTCCTGAAGGGAGGCTGTGATTGGGAGAGGGTCGGCCTCTTCTTTCAGGTAACTAATGATAGGACTCGAGGAAATGGCCACAAGTTGCGCCTGGGGAGATTTAGATTAGATATCAGGAAAAACTTTTTCTCACAGAAAATGGTCAGGCACTGGAATGGCCTGACCAGGGAGGTGGTGGAGTCACCAACCCTCGCAGTGTTCAAGAAGCGCCTGGACAAGGTGCTACAAGACATGATTTAGTAGCTTAGTGAGTAGTATTGGTGATAGGACGATGGTTGAACTAGATGATCTTGTAGGTCCTTTCCAACCTTGTATTTCTATGATTCTATGAAAGCCATTTTACATTAAGTGTCTTCCAAGTAAAAATCGAAACTGGCAGAATATAAAGCAACAGCTGAGCTGTACAGTCATGAACTCCCTTTGCAAATAAACATGAGACTGGTACAGAGTCCAACTCCTTTTTCTACACAACCTGTGAAAAAGTTCACTCTAAACTTCTGCAGCACCCAACTAAACTAAAGAATTTCTCTCTTCTCAATGAACCCTATTCTTTAGGGATAGAGTACTGAAAGAACAATTAATATCACACTATCCTATTTTACAAAAAAGATTCACAAGATGGTGATATTTGCTATTCAATCAAGCAAGTCCTATACTAATCAAGATCTGGTTAACTAGCATTAATTCATTTTTCATAAAGCACCAAAACTTCCAACAAAAGGCTTTGTAACATTTTAAGCTATTATCCCCAAAGCTTTCCAAATGTTTAAAAGCTGAGTTTGCCCTTCAGACCTCATCACTCTGTTTTCACACAAACGGAAATATCTGAACTGATAAACTGTAACAGCTGTTTCAGAGACAAATTTATATGGGCATTTGATGCTATGTTTAAAGGTACAGGATATTCACAACCATACAAAGCCTACTTAGTACTGATGTGATTCTTAAAAGGCTATAAATATATTTGTGCATGCCTACAAAAAAGGCCAAGCTCACGATGATCCAAATTCAACCCTCTTAATGAATAAATTGTCTTGGCTCAAATTATCAGCTAATGAGTTACACAATTTAAAAGTATTTCAATTATATATTTTGTGTTACTATCTTTTTATATTACCATCATAGTACGACTGACAAGCAGTTCATTCAGAAGAAAACATGCACAGAGCAAGGGAGATATATGTGCATCTGCTGCAATGTGGCTTCCGCCTGCACAGCCCCTGACATGAAACATTAGGGAAAATAAAGCAGAGAAAAGCACTGTAGGAACCTTACTGAGATGAATATAAAGGGAAGCCTTAACATGAATTTGGCTGCAAGAGATCCAAACATGAACATACACAGGCAGGGATGCTGTGAACCCCGAGAGAGACTGTAAAAGACAAACCACATGGAGGAAATCCTTCTCAGAAACTAAGCTGCAGGTTTGTGTAGAACAGTGAAATGATTCAGTTGATCTTGCCAACATATTCAACAGTTAAATGCATTCCTCCACAAAGACAGAACACACAAATATTAATATGCTGTGACCTCAGTAACAATGTGGAAAACGGTAACTATGATTTATAACTCAATCACGAACTTCATGACTGAGACAGAGGGGTCAGTGTAGCTGGTTCTCATGACAAAGAGAGCACAAAGGAGGGAGAGAAGGAAAAAGAAATATTATTATACCTACCAGGATAACCTCCAACATAAATGGGATTGTTTGTATCTGCAGATGTTGACTGAATGTAGGGATTATCAGTTTGAACCAAATTCCCATCAATTATCAGTGAAATTCGATGTTTGCTTTTGTTTGCTTGAAGCTTGTGCCATTTTCCATCACATAAACCATTTGCAACTCCTGGTTCATATGTAGCTGTTATCCTGCCAGCTCCATTATTGACATGGAATAAAACCTATGTAAACAGCCAGATGCCAATAAATATATTAACTAAGAATAGATGAACTAATTTCTCTAGATAAAAGCAAAATCATGCTGGTGCAGAGATTTTCTTTTAATAAATGTTTAGTAATTATGCAAAGCTAATGTTTACTTTGATAGATAGACTGCAAGTCCTTATTGAAGTATCTTTAAAATCTAAAAGACTTAGATCCATCCATGCAATGATCTGCTGGTTAGCTTGGTATACTTGGGATTTCAATGTTTCTTACAAATACAGTCAAGTCCTTTTCACACAGAAGCTGAGACTTAAGACCTGAAAGAAGGTCCACCATATCTAGTTGAAGGGAAAGAGAATGAACTGAAAGCACTTATCATTGCCAATATGTGTATTGATTTATTTCATATATTTATTTTTCAAAGCAGTAGACATTTCCTGAACTCTGTGGTAAGCATTAATATGTAAATATTAACAGAGAAAGTACATCTCACAGAAAGTTATATTTAACACTGTCTCTAGCTAGGAAGCTTTGAATAAAAAATGAGCTATTTCTGAGAAAAGGAAATACTTAAGAGCAATCAAATATACATTTTTTTCCCGCAGGAAATGAATAGTGCACTATGTATTGATTGTTAAAATGTTTATGGAGCATAATGGTCAGTGGATTTAGAGAGTTAATTGCCCTGAGTATTGCTCATGAATATTGAAGATGAGATTACAAAACAGGGTGTTTTGTACATGCAAGAATATACTCAACAAGGACAAGTTTAGCTCTACGGCAGAAAAACTGCAAGAAAGGAATATATTCAGCCTAACACACAAGGTATCTAGTACAGGAGGTCACAGTGGCTGGAAGCCAACATAAATTACTATTTAAAAGGCAAGAAGCTCCAGTGACTTCTGCTAATCTCACATTTTATCGTATGATGATGATGAGAAACCTTGAGACGGATAGCCTGTCCCATACTAGTTCTGTAGGGATTTGGTTCTGGCATTTTGCCTCCATCACATTTCACTGGTGTCTATTTAGTGCTACCCAACAGTTCAAGCCTCCCACCTTTAAGCAAGCCTTGTGAAATGAGTATGCCAGCACAGGGCAGCCTACCTTGCCATTTACAATCTCCAGTCCAATGGCATCAACCTTAGCACTGCTGACCCCAAGGAGAACACCATGCATGGCTGTTGTACGAAACTCAAGTGTGATGTTCACATCAGACCGGACTTTGTAACCTTCTCTAACTGAAAAGAAGTTATAAGCTTCTCATAAAAGATTTGTAACCCACAGTACGAAGTAGCATTCATACATGGTCATTAAAAGGCCTAAAAAGCATATGTTAATTACTTTGCTAGGACAAGATCTTGCAGAAACTCTGTAAAGTTTTTCCAACGTAAGTTGTTCTAAGTCAAAATTCACATTTTACACTGGAAAAGATAAATTCCCAAATATTTTTTTCATTCATTTAGATTTAATACATTCTATCTCATTTGCTGGAGAAACAGTAAAAAGTGCAAATTAATGTAATCCTTCATGTTATTTTTGAATTCCCCTGCATCTTTTGTCTCCATACAGTTTAAGAGACCTCAACTTAATATCATGAACATGGATATTCTTAGCTACTGAAGAAAGAGATAGTTTGTTTCTTTACCCAGAATCATTAGCTCCTTCACTTGTGGAAGATCACCCTTTGCAAAAATGGCCACTTTTGGACACATGGATTGAAGCAACTCCGTTAGAAATACATATGTAGGGCATATTAATTACGTGTAATTCCAGCAAGGCCTAAAACGGGTATGTTTTCATTAACATTAATTCAGTAAGGTACTACTTCCATTTAATGATACTTACCAAGAGCAGCAAAGCCACTTCCATCAAAGAAAGTGCCTTCCTGCACTGTTACATAGCATTTATTCACAGCAAAGATGGAGACAGGGCCCTCCTTGTCCAGTTGCTTGTTGTTAATCGTCATACTGCCAATGCAGGCAGGAATACTGTGAGTCACCTAGGCATATTGAAATGCAAGAGTCAATGCCTAACAAAAACTGCTGCTATTGTCATTTAGTGATTCACCTGATGTTACCATAAATTAAAAATTCTCTCAACAAAACACAGCAGGATCTAAAATATTTACATAATTACAGTTCTATTTATTACATTTACTCATATAAGGTTGCAAATGTACACAATGCCTTACAGAGGCAAAATAAATACTGTGTAGGAACACAGTATACACTCTCTATAATGTATAGAAAGAAGTGCATTTGCTTGAATTCGAGCAGGAATATACCCAACAGTTAAAGACATTTCAAACATGCTTCAGCAAATTAACATGTAAATCAAGACTTTCTAAGACACTGTGCAAGTACGGATCACCAGAGTTCTATCCAGCAGGAAGATTCATTAGAATTTCTCACTATCACTGTTTTCAGCAATTGCAGATTCAAGGTATTAAAATATTTGTTATCCCCACTAAGCAATTAAAAAGCAAGGGTGAAGAAAGTACATCCAGGAATTGAGAAACTCTGCTATCGATGCCAGAACCCTCCCTAAGATAATGGGTTGCACAAGGAGGAAGGTGACAAAAACCTACCTTCTGAAAGCATGTGTAAAAAGTATGCTTTAATCTCAGACAGCTAAACCCAGCCTTTCAGATATCTGAGGCACTTCATTCCTACTT
Source organism: Chauna torquata (assembly GCA_013399475.1). Taxonomy (NCBI): domain Eukaryota; kingdom Metazoa; phylum Chordata; class Aves; order Anseriformes; family Anhimidae; genus Chauna; species Chauna torquata. The sequence goes on along the minus strand of VXAL01007466.1, from coordinate 41,418 downwards.
GAATCCAAAGGATTTAGGTACTAAAATTTTTGAGGTTCTAGGTCATATTTTTCTCTTGTACTATTAAAGATGAGAATTTATATTCTTTATCTTTTGTTTTCAACAAAGAGACTGATAGAAGAAGAAATCCATTAAGGGCTACTAATAAAACACAAGGATAGAACCTCTAGCTAGAGTCACTAAGCCATAGAAAGCTGGAAAGACTTATTTAGTAAAGGGTCTTTACTTTGTTGTTTCTTTCTTTGTTGTTTTTCTCCCCTGTCAGAGGCAGGAAACCGAATCAGACAGGTTTGATGCAGTATACCCATTCTAATATTGCATATCATTGGAGAACAACCCCCTCGCCCCTCCTCAAAGGGGGGTTTCTTACATTTCCAAGATTCTTCGCCACGTAGTCTAAGGGGAGTCCTCCCACGTAGAGCTTTCCCTCCACATCCAAAGTGCTACCATCTCCCAAGGCACTGACTGCTACCAATTCATGTCTGTCCACAATGATGATACCTTTTCTTTTAACGTATTCTGTCTTTATCTGGAAAAAATGAGAGCATGCAAACAGTAAGCTGAATCAGTTACCTAGTCATTGTTTGCCAAAGAAGCAAGAAAGACAATTCTCAAAAGTTAGATTGCTTTCATGTATGATACTGAGACATTCTCTTGAAATTCACTGAGGCTAAGGCCATTACAGAACGCAACTGACTAGCTAAACTGCTTTCTAACCTCCCTAAGGGCCTACAATGATTGCATGTTATCCTGTGCAAGTTTTTCATTGTCTTAACAATTACTATTTAAAAGCACTAATTTATTGCTTTAGGATATGAGTGTGTAACTGAGTTAGAAAAGTGGAGTTATGTGCTGGTCTGCAACGCTGTCCTGCCCACCAGCTGAGCCATCTTAGCTCTCTGAAGTGCACACTCCTATGCTGCAATTTTATGATGGGCAGCGATGAATTTGCTGTGACTAAAAAGTTTTCCAGTCCTGTCTATCTTGTTCTTTCATGCCCCTGTGCCTTCCTTGCACTAAAAGTTACTCACAAGCACATAAGATAATTGATTTGAAGTCAGCTGTTTATTCTTCCCCACTTACTTGTAGCCACACTCAGAATCCTAATCGGGTTCAACATGAGGTTTCACAAACATTTAGGTTGGTAAGAAGATAAAGTGGTAGAGCAGGGTGATATGAGCACATGACGGAGAACAGAAAGAAAAACCACTTCTATTGGCAGCAATGCATGCTAGCTTAAATTGATTATACAGCTACTGCAATAATCATCCTCAGCTGTGAAGTGGTGTGACAGCCTTAATCTCAGAAAAAAGGTTCAAGCTCATGTTTTTATGTTATTTGTAGTAAAAGTAGGTCAGCTCTCATACAGAACCTGCTCATGTCTTATAAAGTGGATAGCATGAGTATGAGTTTTTATGTAGGTATATTTAATTTTAAACATGCAACTGTAATTCCTGGAGTATTTTTCCCTTCAGGATAGGCAGCAGAGCTTATCTGCGGTATCTCTCTCTGACAGAAATTCATGTTTGCTTTCTTTATGGTAGTTTTTGCTGTTTGTTATTCTACTGGTTATATATGAAAACCAAAAATAACTCTGCTGATTCCCTAGGCACCTAGGAAAGGTGGCAGCTCTGTGTTATCAATAACCTCGCCCCACAGAAGCCACTTGCTGGGGTTAAGGCTCCTCATACGGACAAGCAAAGAGAAGCTTTGCAGGATGAATATTGAATAATCTTCACCTGCCCTAAGGAAAACTCATGTGGTGAGAGTTGCTTTTAAAACTTATGCAGACATCACAGACATTTCTTGCAAAGAAAGCCAGAGCTAATAGTCAGTGGGTTGTTCAGAGGAACTAGTCTTACAGAGGCTGACATAGATTCTCTGAACAGAAGGCCCTGCATGCTACATATTACCTGAAATCTATAGCTATAATTTCTTCCAAAATTCTCCTTATGCCAAGTCCTCTCCCTCCAACCTCCATTCATTCCAAATATCTACATTTCTCTTGTTGCATCAAGCAAGGTAAGGAAAGAGTGCTTCCCTGTTAGCATTAGCCATGTGCTCAGGTGCTCATAATGTGAGCACCTACGATGTGCTCAGGTATTAAGTGGTAGGTGGGAGAAAGGAGAAACTATGCACCCACAAATCCCTTTCACCCTGTCCCACACTCAGTCATAGGTCTTTGGTAGCACAATGCATGAAAGCTGTCTGTGGAAAAGACCAGAGTTTCTAGACCTCTCTGTTGGTTTCTTCTCCAGTGAAGATGACTACCGTGCTTATTACACAAAGGGTGAACTATTTTACTCCTAAATAATACAAGACAATTGACAGTAGTTGGCTGCTGGAATCATTGCATAATTAATGAAAATTTTAAAAGGAAATAATTATACTCGAATACAGTTATCTGTATGGTTTCATGACTGCGTTAAAACCTGTTTGTCCTTCAACACAGAAATTGCACAGGAAAGGCCATCCCAGTAATACCAAGGAATAGAAAAGGAGTACAAGATTGGTGACTACCTACCGTATGCCATTTTCCATCATTGACAACAGCAGGGTGAAAAGCTACTGCTTTTCCTTTGCCTAGATCAAATGAGAAATAGAGCTGTCCCCCATGAAGCTGTAGGGCTGCATAATCAACCTGGTTCTGGTGAGCCATGTAGTAAATCAGGCCACTGGAGGCAAAGGTTCTGATATTCAGCTGGACAGAAAGTCTAGCCAACAAAAAAAACAGTGTTACTGATAGATACCTTTTTCTGTATTGATAAAAAGCTTTTCCAGAGGCAGAGACCAGCCTCAGCCAAATTATTTTTATGAAAGGAATTTTTTTTATTACAAAGGCCGGAGAAGTAGAATTTGCATTGTATTCTATGAAAGCATGACCTATAATGTATTTTATAATGCAAATCAATGCTGTACCTGCTAGAAATGTAAAAAGTACTTGTCACACAGTGAGCTGGGTTTTAAGAGGGATGGGCTCAGCTGTTTGCAACTGCCGGCTGGCCCATTACCCCAAGGAAGGAACAAATTCCATTACTTTTAGCCAGGCTTGCTGGAATATAAATGGGCAGACTGAGAACAGATGGAAGCTTAAAGGCAGAGGACCTGCTTCTAGACCATGGGTCTTCAAAAGCTATTCATGGAGCAGCCATTTATTATGGATACACTAGGTTAGGACTGCATAGCATCAATCCTCTGCAATGTTCTTATATTCAGCAGTTAAAACATAAGGGCTAAGAAGAAAAAAGGTTCTTTTCTCTATGCCTGCAGAGGCTTCCTAAGTTGAAAGAAGCATACACAAGTGGCTTGCAGGCTGCGTTTTGTGGGCCTCAAACAAATGAGACCAGCAGAGAGGCTATCACAGGTAAGTCTCCACAGAATGATTCTTCTCAGTACTCCTAGCTCCTTTGGTGACCTGAGGAGTGAAGCAGACATGGAAAGTACAATTGCAAAAAATCCAAAGGAGAGTTATCTGCATCACTCAAAGAAGCAGGGACCAGCTGAGGTCTGTATGTGGAAAATAGAAATCAAAATACCTACAGGAGGTACAGTAGGACTCTTAAGTCTGAAGGAAAAAAATGCAGAATTCTGACAAACTCACGATCGCAAACCTGGGATGGACATATTAATTATGATGCAGTGGTTGTGATACCTTCTTCCATGAGGAACTCACAGAAATTGAGGCAAGTGCCATGTTCAAAACTCAAAAGGCAGTGATTCTGCATGAAAACAATCACTGCACTTCTTTTAGCTCAATACAAGCTAAAAGACTTGTATATACAAAGACTGTATATACACTGTGTGCATGTGTGATTCAGGATATACTCACTTCTTCCTGACAGTAGATTGATTGAAGAGCAGTGTCAAGTGGCTGCTTTTGGCAAGTCCAAACTGATGGGCACCTTGAACGTGATCAGGCAGCTCATCTTTTGCACAAACTACCTGTTAATGAAAGGTAGTTTCATTAAGAAGAACCGTATCAGCTGCTTGCCAGCAGTGCTGAACGGCAATGCACCTATGCTGAACTTTGTAAGAGGCAAAACTGAGCCACATGATAACCACAAAGTATAGAGTAACATCAGTTGGCTAAACTCCTAATCCTTTCAAGCTACCATTAAGCTTAGAGAGAACTAGTTGTAATGATTAAGCTACATCTCATGGACAGCACCGGCCTTTTCTACTGAGAACTGTTTATAGTTTGAGATGTATTCATTCACATTTCTCTTAATTGATAGCCCTTTTGATAACAAATGCTGGAAGACAGAGTAGAATTTCAGTGAAAATCTTATGGACTTAGCTGAAATATTTTCCCATTTAGCGAGGATGAGCATTTTTGTTATGATTTAGGGAATGAAGAGCTGAGTAACAGAGTATGAGCCAAAGCTATACTTTAGCTCTAAGAAGGACAGCTTATTTCTTTTTATAGCCACAGTTGTATGAAATGCATAAAATCCTGCTTTCTTTTGCCACAGAAAAATGATTTCAAGATGCTTTGGAAACACTTCATCATAAAGATGTGCAGCTGCAGAAGGAGAGATGTAATGCTGCCTTCTCTCTTGGGAACAGGGACTGTGTGAGAGGAAACAGGTGCCATGCAAGCTACATGCAGGCACTGTGTGTCACTATAATGTTTTATGCCTCATCCTTGACACAGACCAGAGACTACATGTGTGTAAGCCGGAAAATGTGAACACTAAACTGCACGGCTAATGCAAATCTCAGCATAGAGTCACTTTGGCAGGAGCACACTAAAGATAATAGTTACTGTCAAGTCTTCCTGCTGAAGGATTATCACTCCACTTCTTTTTTTTTTTTTTCCTTTTTATTGTTGCTGCCTGAACAATGAGAAACCTAACTGTATTTCCCTTCCAAAAGGCCAACAGGCTGCTAAACAGGTTTATATCACAATTTTTTCATAGGAAATAATCAATTCAAATCCACATTCACTGAACCACTACATACCTACCGTAGAAGAAGCAAATATATACAATCCATTTTTTGAAAACTCTCCACACAAAGCTAAAACGCAGCTTTCACCTGAGTACTTTCCTAGAAGAGGCAATAGAGCTTTGTTGTAATACATACTTTTTTTGTATCTGTAAGAGGCCTCAGGGGAACTGGTAAAGCCTGAAGTACAGGTTGAACCTCAATGTCTTCTAGCTGTATGGCTGGTTTAGGCTTCTCTGACAAAAAGCAGCTGTCCATATCCACATGCTCATACTTCATGGAAGTGGTGAAATCCAAAAGTCTGTGTTTTAAAAAACCTACACTTTAAGAGGTGAAATCCCAAATCGCTATACTTTCCAAGCATAGGGAGAGTATTTTACAAGGTCTTTCACTAGTAACAGGAGAAAGGGAAAGAAGCGGCATGCTGGCACAAAAAGATTGAAGAGAGTCAAATAATCTGTCCATAGAACAACATTAATAGAAAATATTCTTGGAAGACTATTCTATCTATGAATGCAGATGAAACTATAGCAGAGGGTTGCATTTTGTGCAGCATCTATATACACATTGAAGACATTATTAATGTTATTTGGAAACGTAGCTGGCAATCTTCGATATTAATTTTCTGCATGTTATGATACTAGATCATTAGTGTAATGCTTGTCTTATGTTAAAAAACAGACGAATAGATAATGTCATAAAAGCAATTACAAACTAGAATTACTAGTTACTATATAGTTTTCCAAAACATGGCAGCTTCCACTCTGACTTACTCCTTGTTAAAAATAAGATTACTGATACAGCCATGAAAGGAGCCAGTCGTTTTTAGCCCTAAGAAGCCCTCTCCTGCTGGAATGCCACCAGCATAGAAGTTGGAAATATTCATGGAGCTCATTTCTGCTGACGAACCAAGCCTCAGTTCTGAAGGGTTACTTTCATCCACCTGTACAGTTATGATCCTAAAAAGATAAAGCAGAGAAAACATTCACCAAGGGCCTCAGACATTCATTTTCAAATCAAAAACATTCCTTTCACCTTCAGAAGTGTCCTATTCTAAGAAATAAAGATTCCATAACTTTGGTAATCTTTTCAATGCCTAGAAGAAAAAAGTAGAAAATCTTCTTCTTTAGATAATTTTTAACATACAGAGTTTTGTTGAGTATCTTTCTAAATTATTTTGATATATATTTCCAAATTATTTCGATAGCTACATTTTTTCTAATACTATTTAGCATACTTCACTCAAATGGCCCAAGCTGTCTGGAGATTTTGAGAGCTTTTAAATACTATTTAATCCGTGGCTGTGTGCTGTATATAATTACCATATAAATCAGAACACCTCCATTAACAGCAGAAAAACACAACGCTGATTATTCCACCTAATGAGCTAGCAAAGGCAGTTCCTCAGAGAGTGCAGTGAACTGGCAATGGCATACAATAATTAAACAGGTAGAACTGTTCACAGTCACATGTACCTCTTATTCCGAATTAGGATGACAGAGTGTTCTTGTCCATCACTGTACGTTCCATTAGCAGACTGAAGAATTACTTTTCTAGTACTTGCTCTATCTCCAGCATTAACATGCACTGCAAGATGACCATCAATCAGCATGATGGAAAAGAAGGGCTGTGGATTTAATCAGAAGATTATTTTTTAACTGCAAGTCAAGTTCCTGTCACTCATTCAGTGTTCAAACTGAACATAGCTAGGACAAATTTACCTCCACCTTTGCTGTAAACAAACTTTAATGAAACTCAAGGACTAGTAGGCATGTATTGGTACCTCACAGAATGCAAAGCCTTCTAACAGAAGACATGAAAGCTGAAAATTTCTCTAGTCACAATAAAAATTCATGTAAAAATTCAGAGTTTCTACACACCCACACCCACACCCCCCTGCTGAGAGGAAGGAAATAGAAAGCAGCAGGTGTTAGGTATTCCTACTAACACTTTGCCCTTGAATTCTAGGAGCTCTAAAACAGCCCACCAGATATGAGTTTGTTATTCAGCTCAAATGCTTCAGTAACTACTTCTGACTAATGGAAGTGGAAAGTAATACTCAGTGCGTATTTCATGTGCAGTCTTTTTTTTGTTCCAAAGTATTCTGGGTCTTTGCAAGCACAGATCTCTGATAACTGATCCTTCACCTCTGCCCTGCTACAATGGATATCCTCTGTTCCCATTCACAGTCTCTGCCTTCAGACCTCCTAATCTGATCACAGAATCATAGAATGGTTTGGGTTGGGTTGGAAGGGACCTTAAAGCTCATCTAGTTCCAACCCCCCTGCCATGGGCAGGGATGCCACCCGCTAGATCAGGGTGCCCAGGGCCCCATCCAACCCCGCCTTGAACACCTCCAGGGATGGGGTATCCACAGCTTCTCTGGGCAACCTGTTCCAGTGCCTCACCACCCTCTGAGTAAAGAATTTCCTCCTAACATCCTATTTGAATCTCCCCTCTTTTAGTTTAAAACCATTCGTCCTTGTCCTATCACTATCTGCCAGTGTAAAAAACTCCCTCTTCATCTTTTTTATAAGGCCCCTTTAAGTACAGAAAGGCCGCAATGAGGTCTCCCCAGAGCCTTCTCTTCTCCAGGCCGAATATAGCCCCAGCTCTCTCAGCCTTTCTTCAGAGGAGAGGTGCTCCAGCCCTCTGATCATCTTCTTAGCCCTCCTCTCAACCTGCTCTAACAGGGCCACATCCTTCTTGTGCTGGGGGCCCCAGACCTGGATGCAGGACTCCAAGTGGGGCCTCACGAGGGCAGAGCAGAGGGGGACAATCACCTCCCTCCACCTGCTGGCCATGCCTCTGTTGATGCAGCCCAGGATGCAGTTGGCCTTCTGGGCTAAAAGCACACACTGCTGCCTCATGTGGAGCTTTTCATCCTCCAGAACCCCCAAGTTCTCCTCCACAGGACTGCTCTCAGTGAGCTCTTCTCATGTCTGGGATTGCCTCAACCCAGGTGCAGCACCTTGCACTTGGACTTGTTAAACCTCATTAGGTTCACATGGGCCCACTTCTCAAGCTTTTCTAGGACCCTTTAGATGGCATCCTTTCCTTCAGTTGTATCAACTGCACCACTCAGCTTGGTGTCATCTGCAAACTTGCTGAGGGTGTGCTTGATCCCACTGTGTCTGGCTTGATAAAGATATTAAACAGTACCGGTCCCAAGATGGACCTCTGAGGGACAACACTGGTCAACAGCCTCTACCGGTACATAGAGCCATTGACCGCAACTCTCTGGATGCAGCCATCTAGCCATCAGAAATATCTGATCAGATATATCTTTCTCATTTTTTTGCAAATTACATTCATAGAAATTTGCCTTGATACTCTGAAATGCAAATGGCAAAAAACAAAGCCAAAAAATATCTTTGTTATCAGTACTTGCCAAATGTGCTTGTCTGCGTCGTCGCTTCTCCATTCCCTTGCTAAGTCCAGCAAGGATAATGCCATTGCTGTTCTTTGTAGCAAAAGTTGCCATCAGTTCTGATTCCGGACTTAAAGACTTAGGTTCCAACTCAATATATCCATTGTTCAAGATGTTCACACTACGAATAGGCTATTTCATTAGCAAGAGAAATAATTACTGACTTTGTCCTGCTGTAGAGCCCAGTAATAAAAAACTATTTCAAAGATAGATTAATTAGCTTAGAATTTTTCAAGATCAGCCCATTTCAACTCACTATATTCTTTCACAAACATTAGTATTCATTGCTCAATAACAATAAGGATCAGATCACAAAACCTAAGAGTCTCCTACCTCCAGTACACAGCCTTTTCTTACTCCATATGAATTTCTAAGCAAGTCAAAGGTTGAACGGGATATTTCCAGATTCTTGATGCATCCCACATACATTCTACTATTAAGACCTTTCCTGAAAGACAAAATAAGACTTTTTTTTTCCAAGAAGTAGCATTTGGAATCTCCTGGGAGAAAAGGTTAAGCTCTTTTCAATAAGAAAAAGAGAAGATCTGGTTTAAAGAATGCAGTCAGCATAGTGTAAGTGAAAAGAGGGGTAATTTGGTTTTTACCCTTAACAGATACTACTTCTAATCTAAGAGAGTCAGATAGCATTGTACCCAAATGGAAATATATAAACCCGTAGTCTGTGTTGACAGGTCAGGCCATTTTCCAAAATTTTCATCTGAATCTTCAGCTGAAATGTGATGGTTCTTGTGTGAGAGGGCAACTGTAGCTCTATACTACCTAGCAATTGTTTCATTTCTTACATCTGGTGAACACCTATAATCTGATTCCAGCTTTAAGCCAGAGAAATCTAAGACTGACCTGCCATAATCCCTCACAGGCTGCTATGCCAGGTAAGATTAGCAAGTCTGCATCTGAAAGCAATAATATACTGAGACAAATATTGTCCTGGAATTTACCTTATTGTTGAGAGCAAAGCAGACAGTTTAATACAAATTGTCAAGCAGACAATTCACTTTCAAAGTGAAGCCACTGGAACAAATGTGGTTTTACAAGTTCAGCAACGATGTACAATACAAAAAGTATAAACTAGAGGCCTGCATAAGATATATATTTGTAATTTTTATTGTTGATTTGTTTGCATTTAGTTCTCCTCTGTTTCGAGTTTCAAAACTGAATTACAAAAATTCCTTTCTGAAGTAGAACTTTTATTCTGAAGTTTTGACCAGAAGTGACAGCTGGAAAGCACAAGGCCCACACAGGTAGAGATCAGAGCAGCATCATTTCAGGCAACAGCGCTGAACGGTTGCTGCAGCACGACACAAAGAGCAGGTGACTGCTGTGGCAGCTGCTGCTGTGGAAATCACCCTTGGAGGGGAAAAACAGAAGGTTGTCTCTGATCTGTGTGTCAGATCTACCGGTGAAAAGCACCATATTAGAGTTTAAAGGTGAAGAACAGACAATTCTCTGGTATGCATGGCCATAAGTAAGACTTCAGACTTCACTGATTTCCACTAATTTCAGTGGAATATCAGAGTTTGTTAGTCTTCCTCTCTGCTTACAAATGTCTTAGCAAAGGGGTAGAAGCAGGACCACACTTTACCTCACAGCCCTCGATCTTGGCAGCCCACCAATGAAGATTGGGTCCTTATCAGCGCGGTTCAGGTCTGAGGCAACCCCAGGAGATTCTCCTTGCTTGGTTTCTTTATAATTAAGGTTATATGCATCCATGACTGCCAGTATTCCTACAAAGAAAAGAGAATAAAGATCTAGAGAAGGACACTAAAACAGATTCTTCTGTTTTGGCAATCTTGTTTCTAATAAAGGAAAATGTATTCATTGAGTCAAACATGTATGGACAATCTTATTTTTAGAGTGACTCATTTATTGTACTTCCAGCTGTTCTGTTAATCTCATTCATTCTTCTCTGCCAAAACCAAATCTGGGGAAGTCTACAGGAAAATATATATATGAGAATATCTTATAGCTATTAACACATATCACTTGTAATGCATTACTTCCCTTGTAATGCATTGCTTCCCAGATGCCCCAAAATTCTGTTGTACAATTTACTATAAAAATGCAGAACAGAAAATGTGCTCCCTAAATACAGACTTGGACAAAGATCTCTCACTGTTTAAGGACTATTGATATGTTTTCTGACAGCTTCTTCACTATCTGCTCTTTATAAGGTGTGCCAAATCAAGCATCAGATTTGCACTGCTGTCTTTCTGCTGTCTTACGTTAGTGAAGTAATATAGGAGTGGCTGCTATCTGGAAATGTCCAGATTTGGTTGCAGTGATGTTCCCCCTGATATCTCAGATATTTCTGTTTGTAAATGTGCGGACACCTGTTTTTTCAGCCTGTAGCCTACCTTGTTTCTTGTTCCGACTGAATGAAATTTTATACCATGTTCCATTGTTGTAACGATTTTCTGTTGTAAGAGCAAGAGGTCCTGAACCTAGATCAACAGTCAGTCTCACTTTGCCATCAACAAGCTCAAGGGACAAGAAATCTCTCTGGGAGAAAAGGAAAAAAAGATATAGATTAAACCAATGGAAATATAATCTTCCAAAAGGATGCATGCTTGGCAGGTTTGGCCTACTGTGCGAAAAAGAGCTAGTACCTCTTGTACCTAGACTATTTGTTAGGCCCAAGACACTTATCTTTGCTATATTTAGGAAAATTAAATTCCATGTACCTCACAAGGATGTCTTTCCTTTGTTTTGTTGTTGTTCTTACTTAAATGAATCAGCAAGCTTGATTACTCAGCATACAAAAAGTTTAAACAACAAATGTCACATTTTCGTTTTTATTTTTGATTGCAAGTAATTTGATTTGACTTAGCATAACGATCAAACTATACAATGTTCTTTCTGCAAGATGCAAAGAGCTTATACACATCCATTCAGATCAACAGAAGTCTTTCTGTATCATATTAAAAAGTGCCCCCTCTACATTGTAAAATTTAAGTCACATATCATTGTGCAACGTATTCAGGCTGTGAGTACATAACGAATAAAGGAATTACATAGTGCCTCCAGAACAATTTGTATCTCAACAAGGCTTTGTCCTCCTTCAGGAAAAGAAAACCACCAGCAAAGTACCTGGTAAACTGCATGACATGACAATGAAGGTCTGGAGATAGGTCCAGGTTATGCTGATGTTGGAGGCTGAGTTTTATTAAATTTATTTCAGATTGCTGCATTCATATCTCATGGCTTTAATTCAATATGTCTGTTCAATAACATGTTCTCCTTCTACAAGCTCAATTTCAAAAGATCTTACATCCTGCCAAGGTTTCTCCAACAGAAAAAAAAACTAGTCTGTTGTCCCTGCTGCTTCTTATTCTTACCTTTAGTTAAATAATCATTAATCTTACTCTCAGAATTAAAACAAATGACGGATATTTCTTTTTCATTGCTTAATTCTGGCTTTAGTATATGTGAATATTTGCTCTAAAGAGTGATCTCTAGGGTTCCTGTCTTTACTCCTTTGTCTCAGGCGACAATCTATACAAAGATAATAACTTGTTTTAATATAGGTAAGTTGAAAAATAACATAGGAGAAAGCAAGGAATTATCAAGTATTTTAAACACAGTTTTTTTGACAGCTTAAGAATCCGATCCATTTTCTTACAGTGCCATTTGAAGAAAGATACAGAAGAAGTCCATTAGGTGAAAAGGTGCTGAAAAATATTATTATCTGAGTCACTGTCGAGCGGAGCGCCTTCTCCACAACTGAGTATCCACTGCCATCAAAATGGAATGAAGTGTCTTCATCCTGTGGGCTATGGAAGTGGAAAAGACAGCTAAAATGTTAATTGAAGATTTGTGTTTTTCCAGTCATTTTTATATAAAATATATGAAAAGTTAGATCAGTTGGTGCAGCCCCTAGGCAGTATGATTAGAAAGTGTGGAAAGAAACTTGAATCTTGATGTTATGAATAACTCAAGGATTCCAGCCAAAGGCCACTTACGTTATAAAATCTCACAATGCATAATTTAGCCATGGGGAAGGATGTATACAAGATAAAAAAAAAATGTTCTTCCCTGATGTATGAAATGAAAACAACAATTTCTTAAGGGAAAAAAATAACTGCTACAACATACACCCTCTTACTTTAAACGTCATACATTTATCAAAATGTTTTGCATAATAGCACTTACAATAAATGTTCTATTAGTCCCTTTCCCTGCAATATAATACTTCTTAAAAATATCTCATGCAATCAAGCAGCACCCTCTGCTGTTTCTACACAAAACATTCTGCAAAAGGGAATACAGTCAAGTATATTTTTCAATTCCTTAAACGCAGAAATAGTACAGTCTGCAATCCCCTTTCACAACAATTACAGGAATAGTAGCAAGCTCAGTGGTTACAATTTTGCTATGGACTTTTTTTTATAAGAGTGCTTTACACAGTTTCTGATCCTAGGAAGGAATACATCTTGCCACAAATTATTGGAAAGCAAACATTCCAAAATACTTTGATTTACTGGCAGTCCCCACTTTCAGTGCACAAAATAGACCACTGCTGAAAAAGTAGGTATTAATAAGTGGCAAAATTACATACGATTAAATTATTTGACACCACTAGCACATTCAGATTAACATATTCAGAATTGTAAGTTAATGATCAATGAAACACTGCAACTTGTCTGAGTTCATTATTTTTAGCTGGAACAAAAATATATATTCTACATGTAAATATTCTAAATCTATTTAAAAAAACAAAAAAAAAGAGCAAGACAGAATACCTTCCAAAACACCCATTGCACTTGCCCTCTCTTTCCATGTAGTTCCAAAGACCGATAGATTTGCCATTCAGGGATGCTTCTCCCATGCACCCTTTAAAATGTGTCACCTTAACAGTAGGCGATTTCTGTAAGAGAAGAAATCTTCTACTTTATGAATACATGTTAAGTATTTTGAAAATTATACAGCCAAATGTTTGCTTGTTTTCCTTGAACTCTAAGTTTGTTAGATATAAGTCCTAATAAAAGAACATGTTTTAGCATTAACTACATTTAAATCATAATAGATTAGTTTTGCAGCAAGTAAAAAAAGTAAAATAACTACGTCCTTGACCTACTTACATTCCTCACTGCATGAACAATGGTAACCTAAAAGAAGCCATGGAAGAACAAACCAAAAAAACAGTTCAATGTGTAATATCTATGCATCATACATGCACATACAGCCCGCCCTGGTTAACTATTTATGCAGAAATTTCCAGGCAAAACTAACTTCAGCAAACTAAAGAACTTCCTTATAGCATCTTCGCTTTATGTTCAGAGTACCTGGCATTTCTTGATAAAGTAACCAATTCATGCAATTATTTCTAAGTCAAAGTTGTGTCTCAAACATGATAAAAACAACATTGTACAGAATACTGATTTCAGAATTTAACCTTGATTTGCCCTCCAAGTCCTCCAATAAACATTAGTGTTGATTTGTTAACATCTAGTATGCTGGCTGTCCCAGGAGAGGTGGCAGATTTAGGTGAAGACTTCTGATTAGAGTTCATTTCCTCTATGCTGAGGGTACCTGTTTTTCCAAACCTGCCAATTACAAATAATAGTAAATAGTTTTAGAAATCACCAAGCTTAATCAACTCATGCTGTTGACTTCTCTCTTTAAGAGAGCAGATGGTTTGTGTGGTTTATGATGAGTTCATTCACTAAGTAGATGGATGTTTCTATAATACAGCAATCTCATTTAAAAAAAAAAAAGTAATTTTCCTAATCTCAGTTTCCACTGAACTTATTTCTGGTTACCTTTTTAGACCTCCAATAATTATTCCATTCACACTTTAATTACCTGGTTGCATGTATTCTGTGCCATTTGTTGTTGTCAATTTGAAAATCAGGGTATTCCACTCTTGTTGATCCAGAGCCCAAATCCCAAAGAAGAGCTACCTTACCACGTCGCATCTCCACCGCAAGGAAGTCTGTCTGAAAAACAGCAGTTTTTATTTTAATACATCTCATTGAACATGTTGTTTCTATTCTATTTAATTTTAACATGTAACATTGAGAAAATCTTTCCAGAATCATGTCCCTACATCTCTGGAGTTTACTTTTTAGCAAAATCAAGCCCAGTGAAATAAGAACCTATAATGAAACCAAAAAAACTCAGCTGATATACAAGTAGTCAAATGTTTTCTTTATAGATATATAAAGACATGATAGTGTTTAGACACACACATGTAGACACATATAAATATGCATTTCTCTCTGAGTATATGCGAAGTGACCTACCAGTCTGTGAAAAAGTGTTATCACATGATAGCGTGCCACAAGGAGATAACAGCTGTGCATTTATTAGAACTATAGAGGGAAGGAAGAGGAGGGCAATGTGACACTGAGCTGTCATCCTCCTTTGCTCCAACTGGGTGGATGCACCATGCCTATGAGGGCCAAATTCAAGTCCTTTCTCTGCGATATCAGGCAAAATGCTTGATGTACTCCAGCACGCTATATGAAAGCATCACATAGAGTGTTACACTCCATGAGGTTAATACACAGAATGGGAAAAGGAAGGTGGAGATTCATGACATGACCAAGAAGCAACGTTAACAAATCAAGTGCTTTTATTCTCTAGCTTTGAGGATCTCTGCAGAATCATCTAAGGCACAGAAATATTTCCACCCCTAGTGACCATTTTTGTCTGCAAGGGGCCACATTTGGGTACTTAGTTTGAAGTCAAGTAGGAAAAAACATATATATGGCCATTTAAAATATTTGACTAACATCACCTCCAGTGAATGTGTACCAGAAACTTACCTTTCCATTGCTCCCCAGGTAGAAAAGGAGGTTATCTGGTTCAGTAGTTTTCACAGTAAGGGTTAAGGTGTTGTAATTCGTAGAAGAAATCTGGGGTTGATAGGCACGAATGCAATCTCTGTCTGCTGATACTGCAACTTTAATCTGGGGGAGGTAAGGAGGAAATGGAAACCAAACAAGTTTCAGTGTACAGAGCACATATTTCTGGAATATATACTTAGCTTCTGATCAACAAACTCAAGCAATTTGTTGAGATGCTTTCACATGACCTAAATATTGCTGCTGGGATTTGACCTTAGCAATCTCCAAGGCATCACTTGAAAAAAGAGATTTACAAACAGAGAAGAAAGAAATACATCATAACTCATTCATCCAGTTATGAAATTTGAAGCCTACAGATCGAACAATTCAAATACTTCAGAAAATAACAATAACTCTTGGGTCAGAAGCCCATATATCAATAAAAGCCACTGTAATGATATCAGAAAATAAAAGATACAGAAATTCAAAACCTCTTCAAAAAAAGGAAATACAATTTCTAGTCCAGTCTGCAGCAATTCTAGTTATTTCAAAGTTTTTACAACGCAGTTTATATTATTATTCAAAAAATACATTTGGGAATATATTACAAGTTAAGCTATTTTATGTTTAAGTAGAGGAAATCATACTCCTGTTATCATACCACTAATTCCTTTGAACACTGTCTAGTACACTTATAGCGCATTGATTCAAGCTAAATGAAGCCAAACTTCAAAGAGCTTGGTAGTGTAACAACTAAAAACCCATTGTAACAACAGAAAAGCCTTAACTTCATTCAATTCATTGAATACACCTGGTAGCAACTAAATACATAAAGTACATGTGTGCATGTGTGTGGACATGGATATATGAAGCTTCTCTCCTCTAATAAACTAAAGGTTACAAAACAACAAAACCAATTCTCAAAAATGGAAAAGGGGGGTGTTGCTAATACTTCTTTTCACCCTGCTAGGAACCTTGGTGGTTTATGAAACTTCAGAAAATACAACTCCCTCTGTTCTGCAGTGGATTCACTAAGCTTCAGTAGACTGTTACAGAGAAGCAATAACCATATAATTAAGGAGATTTCAGAAAGAACTGAAAGCCTTCTATTATTTCAAACAAGACTTCCCTAAATTTACAAAATATGCCCATATTAAAGCCAAAGGCATGCCAAAAGCTACTGAGTGCAAAGTCATTTTCATATTTTCCTCACTTTAATGAGGTCCATAAGTTGATTCACCTTTGCTGTCTCTAAGGTGGAAGCAGATCTTTAAAAAATGAGTACGTTATTTGTCTCAAAGTATTCTGATGCACCGCAGCTTCTTGCAGAGACCACCACATGGACAAGGTAGGGCATACATGGCAAGCTCATGGACAGAATCCACATTCTTGCTAAAAAATTTGTAATGATACTTGATGTTATAGGTAGGCTTCTCACATCAATCTCTAAAATAAGCTTAGAAATTAACATCTTGTCCTAAAAAAAAATGGCAGCTCTATCCCCTCACTTGTCTTTTTCTCACAAAATATCTGATTGCTTTCTGACACACCGCATTCCATTATTTTTATAGGAAACAAAAGGGAATAGAAAACAAATTCCTGTCTTGCTGTTTAGACAAACTCACAAGTGACATAAGAAACTTGAAGCTAAAACTATAAAATGTACCAACAGCCCTGCCAGTATATGATTTTAGCATTAGTCAGTGCTCTTGGACTTCAGTGAGACCCCAGGTACCAGGTACATTGAAGGTAAAATTTATGCTCTTTATCTCAAAGAACTTCTGTGTTAAAAGTGAAAGTGAAGCCAGTTAAGTCTGCAGTGAGGGTACTTACAGATGCTGCCTGCTTGCGGGCTTGGCTGATGAGCTCTTTAATTTCAGATAAATTTCTGTTCAGATTTTCTTCTAGCATTTTCAGAGGTTTCAGCCTATCAAGTAAAAGACTTGCTTGTGCTTCGACCTCCTTAACTTGTTTTTCAGCTGTGATTGCTGTCGAAGCATAAATGAAATGTTGAGGCAGGTTGAAAGAGAAATGCTAAGGTACTTAATTACTAAAATACTTAACCAAGGTAGTCTGTTTCTGATCATTTTGTTTTCAGCAATGTTAAAACATTGGTAAGGAATGTGCATACTTAAGGGCTTCCCATGAGATTCCTCTAGAGGTCTTTTAAAAAGCCCATTTTTATTGAATTAGGAAGAAACTTTCAGTCCATCAGACTTATATTTAATGCCTTTTAAACTTGAATATTAGTACTGCTTCTGCAAGCAGTGACATTTCTACAGAGCAATGAAGCAGCAAACTTACCAGCTTTTGATGAATCAGTTATAAGTTCACTAGTTTTCCTCAACGTGTCATTAACTCGGGACAATGTAGAAGAAGCATTCAGCAGCTTTTGACTGAAATCCCCAAAGTGGCTTAAACCCATCACAGTGCTGGTGTTTGCAGACAGAGCTAGCCCTTTCACCTCGAGCATGTATTTCTTTGTATCTGAAACACAGTGGCAGTTCACAGATTAAAAAAAATCACAGCTTTCATAATTACTTGAGAGTAATAAATGCCTGGCCAAGGTTCACAACACAGTTACAGACATAATCAAAACATTAGAAATGCTGTCAGTTACATTCCTTTCATAATAAGAGTTATATTTTCATCTCTTTTTACGCTTCAGTCTGTGAGGGGAGCTCCAAACCAAGACCTACTGCGATCGAACTTTGCGTAGCTGTTGAACACCCCATGGCTTACAGAGTGGGAACTTTACCTTCTGTGAAACTGGAGTGCCAGAGTAGGCTGGTGCAACTCCTCTTGCCCAGTTAGTAAGCTGGAAAATGGCCATGGCTATGGCCCTGAACTAAAAACACAGTAAATGCTCCCAAGTTGGTGATATAGATATGGATATAGCTATAGATGTAAATATGTGTGTTCATACACACATATGCACAATATTATTTGACATATATATATATATAATAGAACATACAGCAACTTCAATTAAGGCTACTCAGTTTAGAGCTTCCAAGATTAACCCAAGTTTTAAATTCTGGGGAAAATATTTTATTTTTTGTGCCAGATCTGAAAACAACATAGATACAGAATGCAGTGATGGGGAACTTTATTCTGTCTATCCCAACAGGGAGGTTATTTGAGTACACCAGGCTCACAGATTTTAAGTTCCCTGCATGAGTGTTGACACCCCAAGTCACTAGTCTGAGACTCACTTTTTGAATCCTACAGAAAGCCGGGGAGGCAGAAGGCCTATTACACCCTTTGCTTTGGGATACGAGCACTTTTACGGTGAGCATTCTGCTCCCATTCTCAGCCTGCCCCTTACACTCCCCTGTGCCAGGAATAGCGGAAAGATGCTGCAACTGGCACAAAAGACCTGATTTAGGTCTGCAGAGATCCTTCTTCACCATCAGTACCCTTGGCAGAGGGCAATACCACCATTAATCTCTGCCCAGATAAAAAACAGAAAACTTCAAGAAATAAAACAACAAAACTGAAATCAAACAATGGTAAGCTGTGAGTTAAGGAGGGCTATCCTATGATTTTAATGGTATCTTAATTTTCAATGTGTTGGTTTATGTCAGATATTATCCTGCAGTTAATGTCCAGTGTAACTTTATCACTAATATCATCCTTCAGTGTGAGTTAAGAGCCTGAGCTGTAAAATGGGTATTTGAAAGCTCTGGACTTAATGTTCTAATCTGGACATACAGTAAAACCCAACAACCCATGCAGGAGGCCTTTATGAGTGTTCTTCTATCTTAAAAAAAAAAAAAAAAAAGGTTGTTAAAGTATTTCAGACCCCCCTCTTCACAACATTAAAGACATTTTCTCTATTAGCTCCCATTAATTCTAGGTCGTTCCTTTATCCAAAATAATGACTTTTTTTTAAAGTTTTTTTTTGTGTTTTGTTTTGGAAAAATCCAGAAAGAACATTTAATTGGCTAAACGAAGTCAGCACTTACAACAAGAAAACATATAGGTGCACATGGTAAGACTGGTAAGACTTACAGCACATTATAAACAATTTCGAAACAAGCTATCAAAAGAAAGCAAAACCTTACAATTTCACACAAAAGTTTCTCTCCATGTGGGATTAAATATTCTAGGAATTCATTCTCTTATCATACCAGTGTAATTCCATTACTTTCAGATTCCCTCCTGATTTACAGGAGGGTGAAGTGGGAGTCAGACTACAGGCCTTGTATCCCCCAGTTATGTTTTAAGGGTGTCGTGGTTTAACCCAGCAGGCAGCTAAGCACCACACAGTCGTTCACTCACTTCCCCACTCCGCAGTGGGATGGGGGAGAGAATTGGGAAAAAAAAAAAAAGTAAAAGCTCATGGGTTGAAATAAATACAGTTTAATAGAACAGAAAAAGAAGGCAAAATAATAATGATAATAATAATAATAATGAAAGAATATACAAAGCAGGTGATGCACAATGCAATTGCTCCCCACCCACTGACAAATGCCCACCCTGTCCCTGAGCAGTGCCCCCCTCCACCCATGCCAGCCACCCGTTTTATTGTTCAGCATGACGCCTTATGGTACGGGATATCCCTGTGGCCAGTTTGGGTCGGCTGTCCTGGTTCTGTCCCCTCCCAGCTCCCTGTGCACCCCCAGCCTCCTCGCTGGCAGGGCAGTATGAGAAGCTGAGAAGTCCTCAGCTCTGCATAAGCACTGCTCTGCAACAACTAAAGTATCTGTGTGTTATCAGCATTATTTTTCTCCTAAATCCAAAACATGGCACATACCAGCCACCATGAAGAAAATTAACTCTATCCTAGCCAAAACCAGGACGATGGGTTTACTAAAAAATGCAAAATACTCCTTGTAAGGCAGGAGGTTAAATGAGTCTCTGGTCTAGTTTATTACTAGGTCTTTCCCATCAGATGATGAACAGGATTTTATTATGATTGTACTAGACCATTCTGTAGTAAGGAGAATGTCAATACCAATTTCACTTACCATTAGGAAATGCTCTTAGTGTCAAGAGGGAATCATTAAGCTGGTTGATAATTTTAATAGTACTTTCCTGAATCTTTTCTACCTTTTTGTTCAACCCATTCAATTCAAATACGAGGCCTGTTGGAAGAAATAACTATGATTTTTCTGTGCATAAACAAATACCATACAGTCCACACAAACCCTACGTAAAGGAACAATAAGCATTCACTTATTTAATCAAATAGAACTTTGTTTTCTTCAACAGAGTGTTTCAAAAACATAAATGTAAAATGAATGCAGTATGCACACAAACTCCTGTGGGCACTGTTCCATACAAAGTTATACTTTTTGGCCAATTCCATCAGGCTGAAGTGGTAGAAACATAGTCAGGAAAAAAGCTATAATTTAAAATGATCTCAGGATGGTGAACCCTTAAAATTTTTATAATGTTCTTGACTTTTTTTTTTGAAATATGACAGTAGTGATTGAAAGGAGGAGTGTTTTTCTTTTATTTATTTGTAAGCTGTTTGCAGAATCCTCTCACTAAAAATAAAAATACATAGAAAAGAATGAACAAAAAGGTATGTGTTCTGTGCATCTGAATTACACAAAAAGTATATATTTTTGTAAAGCCATTGATATTAAAAGCAAAGACCATTTTACAGTTACTGTTTATCTCTGTGAAACATTCATATTCTGTCCAATTTTCTCCAAAACTTCCCTTAGGGCCGGACTCTGCTCCTAAACAAAGTCCGTGTTCAAAATGCTTTTGAACCTCAATGGTACAAACTCAAAAGTTTTGCTGATCTTTTTGGAGTAACAACAAACTAAAAGGATTTTGGAATTTATAGCAGGACTCTGAGCCAAAAGGCACTTTTTTTATTTTTTTTTATTTTTTTTACAAACACACAGAAAAACTTCAGCTTGTTACTGTATTTTAGCTGTGTAGAAGGAACAAGAAAAAAATGATTATTTAAATATATCACCCTACATACTCATGTAATCCATGATTTATTAGATCAAATTCGATGAATATATTCCTTCAAGAATTACATTTGTCCTTCACCTACTGCGCAATCGCTAATGACTTAATTCACAGCATTTGGAAAAACAGCAATTTAAAGAAAGCATTACTTGGAGAGAAATGAGGTATAGTAAAGGTCAAATTTTTTTTTAAAATGTTTACAGAAGAAAATTATATTCTTACAAAAAAAGAAAGTAAAATAATACATGACTCCTGAATACAACATTAATCTCAATTGTATAAAAATGTATGTATATTCATATGTAATATTGCAACTTAGCTTACGCTCATTTAAAAAAATTCCATCATAAACCAGGATATAGAAAAAGAAATAGAAGCAGAAACATGAGCTCTAAAGAACTGACCATTAGATTTTTTCTTCAGATTTTTAGCTTCGTTCTGAAATTTGGAGCTAAGCAGTAGAGTTTCTTTTCCAAGAAGACTAAGAGACTCCTCTGGCTGGGAAAAATAAATAAATAAATAAAAATCAGAAATCAGTTGCCAGAAGTCCAGCTGAAAACATTTAAGTATCTGTGGATGCCTACCGCAAGTTACTGAACATTCTCACTATTTATGTGATATTCTATTTATTACCTTATAAAGCATAAGTAAAAAAATCCAAGTTGCAATCTTCTGTACAAGAGTGTGACTCTTTGTGAGTCAATAAAAAAAAAAAAAAGACTGAAACAAAACCTACCAAATAATAGTTTGAACAGTGTTACTGATTCACTGTTGCCTGTTGGAATATCAGTAATTTTAGTTCCAGTTTTAAGCCAAAATTCTCAGCACTAAGCCCTTTTAAGTGAGTTATTTGAAAATTCCAGTCTTTATAGTATTCTTTAAATCCATTTCTCTATCTGGAAAAATCTGGAAAAGTACCTAGAAGGACTCTTGCTGTGCGAAGCTTTAATAAGACAGAGTACCACAAAATAATACAAGCTCACAAAACAATTCTGACTATTTTGATCACTATCACGTAAATGCGTCATAATGTATTCTTTTCTCCAGGAATAATGTACATGACGCATGTAAAACATAGCTGATTCTTCCTTGGGCTTACAATCATGAAAAATGCAAAAAGATAAAAGGGGGGGATATAGAACAATATGAAAGTAATAGTTACCTGACCAGTTACTAACTGGTCAGGACTTTTCACTCTATTGTTTTACTAACAACCTGATACTTTTGCAAGGCAGAGGAATGGCAGATGAGACATAAAAATACATTTTGTTATGTAATGTCCTCAACTAGGTAAAAAAGTTCTGGTTGGGAATACCTAGATAGAAATAGAACAGGGATAGGTCAAATAAGGAGATGGCTAAATAATTCTGAAGATGGAAGGGACCACCAGAGGATTGGGAACTTACGTCCTACAGGAACGCATGTCAGATGACTGATGATAAACACATGCGGGATCAAATCCAGTCCAGCTAAACATGCATCAGATGTAAAAAATGAAGAGCAAAAATGGTACTGTGGCAGAGAGGAAAGCAAGGTAAACAGAACATGAAATCTGGTACCATTACTGCCTTGGAGTACAGAGTATATATCAGATGGCTGAACAGGCTGCCTCCATCAAGAAGACCCAGATTTCAGCTAATTCAAAAACCATAAGAACCAATATTCCAAAATGAGAAAGGTAAGGAAGTTAATTAAGACACTAATATTAATACTTACTAAATTCAAGGGGCCATTCACAACTCTAGATGCATCATCTGCCAAACTCTCTGTTCTTTCAATCACACTTTTAACGCTGGAGTGGGTGTAGACAGCAGCAGTTGCATTCAGGGTCACATTCCTCACTTTAGAGAGGCCACTAGTTAGGGAATTAACAAATAATTCTCTTTTGTGAATCAAGCAACACAAGCAACAAGTTCTATGTCTTCAATTACAATGGGCAGGCACATCTTTCTAGAATACATGATACACTCTGAAAAGATGAACATACCTTGCCCAAGGGTTGCATAAAGGGCTCTCAGTTCATTATTGTGAACTGAAAAATCAGTTCCAAATCACCTGAAAACCTAAAGTAATTTATTTTTTTCTATCTTATTCCTTCTTGCTTATGGTCAGTTTTTCAATTTATAAAGCCACTTAGCCACAGGCAACGTTTTGCATGAAAAACAAACAAATGACATTGCCTAAACATAACATAACATAACAGAAACATGTTGCTAGCTGGAGCTCAAAAGCAACACAGAGAAATACAGAATCAAGGAGGAAATATGAGCATCTGAAAGCTATTCCACATCAAATTTTGCTTTATTGAATTTGTCTGGCTGCAGCAAAATCAGCAGAGTTGCTCAGTCTTACTCAAAGCAAAATTTTCTGTTCTCAAACTTAAAATACATGTAAATTTTCCAGTCTTATATGATTTAATTTTTAACACACATCTGCTGACTTTATAAGACAAAACAGCAGGAGTCCTAGAAGCATTCCTGGGACAGAATATTTCCATTGAAATAACTCGAATGACTTCCCAAGTTGAAAACTCTAAGAGTGCATTTAGGATTGCAACCCACTCACTTCTGCAAGATGCTTTGATAGCAACAATAATGGAGGCATAGCAAGAATAGCTTCTTGATGAGATTCAGCGATATGTTGTCAAAGAAGTACTCATACACAGACCACAGGCTTTTCAAGTCATAGCATGATATATTCACCGGGCACTTAATAACTCACTAGTTACTGTGTAAGTCAGCCACATGAAATTCAAGACTAATCAACCTCATCTGTATCATCTAATAAAGATACTGTACACTACATTATAGGCAAAAAGCAACTGAAACGAAACGGGGGACAAAAACCGATCACATTCCCTTAGTGGATTAAGCTACTAATACCTATTTAAATTAAATCTGACAGTATTTTAAATAAAACCTCTCCCAGTTTCATCTTTCTTGAGTTTCTTACCTCTCTAGTGCATCTGCAAGTCTTTGGAACTGGGCAGCATGATCCTCAGCTCTGTATACCAGGTCTAGCACTCCCCTCACAGACATCTGCATCACCATCTCATCCACATGGTGTCGCAAGGTGGTACTCCATAGGACTAGCCCATCCTGGTGGACCTCCAGGTTCTGCGCAACAAAATGGTTTCCTCTTTTTTTTTTTCCATTAACAAAATTCACTTGATAGTGTCAAAGAGGATGTTAAACTTAAGAACTTACAGCTGTTGAGTTCTTTACATCTTGGGCAAGAGCAGCAGCAACATTCACTAGGACCTTTCCTTCTTTAATGAACATGGTTGAGACTTCTTTACCTTCCTTTATATTCAGCTTTTTTTCCTATAACATAAATCAATTGTTTTATAGTAGTCTGTAAGTTAACTAGTGCAGGTAAGTTTATATATTAGATAATCATTTTTTTGGTTTTCAAACAAAGGTCTGGTTTTCTTCGAGTTTTTAAGATACCATATATATTAACATGTTTAAATGTGTACAGTTTTATGAAAGTCTTAAAAGCAACTCATAAACACAATTTCATATTTGTTATTTCTTACATAACAGCAGATCATCCAGTCTTACATTTAACTCTCCCAAGTTGCTAGAGATAAGAGGAAACAAGCGATTGGTCTCATTGATGTTAGCGAGCGCCTCATTAACCAGATCCTGGGTATCTTCCAGTCTGCCGTTGTGCTTTGATAAGAACTGGCTTGCATCCTTTTTCAGCTCAGCAAGCTCCTGCTGGGGTCTAAGATACTCTTTTTGAACCCGGAGCAACAAATCTTCTGCATCTCTGAAAAAGAGAGGAAGTGAAAAATAGATACATGGTAAAGGAGACATTCAGGCATGGTTTTCTTGAGGAGAAAATGGTGTCATCCAAAATTAATGTAAATGCATTTTCTTACAAAAGTCTGCAATTTTTCCTATAATAGCATACATGCACACACGAGCTTAGTTACTTGTCTTAGCACACAAAAAGATGACTGTTTGGGGGAGAGGGAGAGGAATACAGTTCATCAACTTTGTATGCAGTGATTAAAGGATAAAGAGGTTAGTTTAAATCACATTTGCTTGGATTTATCTCGGACAGCCCTCACTTCAAAATCTCTGTGAAGCATCCCTCTGGGACTGTTCTATGTCTTAATTGTAGTGATTCATATTTTGAATGTAAGATCAAAACATCAATCATGAGCACAGACACTGGAAAGAAGCAAGTAACCAAAACTGAAAGATATATAAGCAAAAGTCCTGAAAAGTTTAAGTATAAAAATAAATGGCATCATTAAAATCATCCCTGAAATGAGTAATCTCTGTACTTATCCTTTGAAATCAGTAAGAGATATTATCTGGGTAATATCAAATCCCCCCAAATTAGTCAGTTGTTAAGCACTTCAGCTGGTTTATTTGGGAATATTTGCATGTCCACTTGAACATCTTCCAGTACTGAAGAAATTGAACTGAAAATGATCCTGAAAGTCTATTCCTTTGTTTCTCTTTGTTTCAGCACATATGCTGCACACAGTAACTCCTGTAAATGACATTTTTACATAAATATTTGTCCCTTTTAATTTGATTTCAAATCATATAGATCTTTAGCCAAAGCAGAAGAAACATAGTTTGTATTGCAATGTTACATTCTACCTTTCCTATTGAATAGCAGATGTGCTTTTGCATGTATTTCTTAAAACTAGTAATTCAGAGTTCTTATGCTCAGAAGCCATAAACTTAAAAAAGTTACAAGAATGAAAGAATTTTACAAGACAGTAACGGCTTCTATTTCAGTGTACAGTAAAAAGGTTATATTTCATATGGCTTGGGAACTCTGCCTTACTTCAGTTATGAATGTTGCTTAACAGTATGTCACAAGTTCGATCCACTATACGCCATGTGGTAACTTCTGCCACATGACAAATGCCCAGTAAAGAGGCTTATTTAAATCAGTTTTGAATTTACAGCTGCTCTCCATGATAAATTCTGCAGAGCAAACTATCTAATAAATCTTATTAACTCTCTCCTTCATTTTGTCAAAGGACTTATCAGAGAACTTTCAGGAATTTCGACGGAGTTTGTAATTGAAAAACTTAATTTATGAATGCCTTGTGTAACAGCTTAAGCTGATGCTGAAAGTCAGAGCGTTCTCTTAATATGCAACAGGACATTTTGAGACATCTTCGTAAGTGCAGAAAAGCTATTTGAAGTTCCTAATAAATACAAGAATTAAGAGTACGTTTCTATGCCAGTTTCATGTCCCTTTAGCTTCTATACAATTTAATATTCAGTACAAAGAAAAGCACAGGAGTCTGTCAAACAAAATCAGATATCCTATCAGCAAAAACATTCTGCTCTGTCTAACCAAAAGGATTTAATAAGGAAAAGTCAAATTTTCAGAAATATTCCTGGTCTAAATCTTTGCCCCTTGAAGCCAACACTAATGTTCTTACAGCTGTCAGTGGAAGCTAGCCTAGGGCAACATTTCATATTTTTGAAGTTGGAACAAAAATTTTGCTAACTCTGGAATAGCCAGAGTTTTGTACTGCCAAGTGTGGCAATAAACACCAATAAGTAATGAATTCAAAAGCCATTTAAAAATAGCCTTTAATTGCAGGCAAATCAAGACAAGAAATACGAATTCTAAACAGTGGCTCAGAATGCCGAGGCTTGGTTTGGCTTCATTTGCAAATCTAGTTGATACATATTCCATTGACAATATATTATCATATCCTTCAGCAGATCTGACAACTCTTGGGCTTGCAACTGACCGAGACTGTTCCACCATGTCTCCTAGCCACAAGGAGATATGTATTAGGACCAGATATGAATCAAAATGAAATGAGTGAGTCTTTTCACTTACTGCAATGCATCTTTGTATCATATCCAAATGAACAGGCTTTGGCTATATTAGTATTATTTGAGATGCCCAAATATCTTCAAAATAATGTAACTCCAAATTCAGAGTTCACGTAGCTCCAACTGGGCTAGGTATCATAACGCAGCTTATTATTATGGCACAACGTTTTTCCATCTCTCTCTCTAGAAGAGGCACTATTGCATAGTACCGACATGTGAAACAATGTTTCCCGTAGAATAGGCTTACTTTAGGACACTGGTAGCATTATAGTGCTGTTGAACAAAATCTTTCTTGCGCAACGCATCCAGTAGGGCAGATATATCATCCTGCAGGCTCTGAGATGCAGCATTTGGCAGTGGGAGATCCAGGCCCAGTGTTTCATTTAGCGACATTGCGACTTCAGCAAGTACTAAATAGGAGAGTAAACGATTTAGTCATACCACTAATAAAAGACTATGTGAACCTCCTGCACAAATTGCAGCATTTCTGTGTAAATAGTTCTTAAAAAGTTACAAAGGAAATACTCTTATAAATTGTGTAAAGAAGTGGTAATATCTTAAAAGCAGGATACCTTTGGTGGCTGTATGTACTGTGTCAATAAATCCGCTCAGTTCTTTACTTTTCTTCCTGGTTTCCTGAGTCATTGTGTTAAGCTGCCAAGCTTTTTTTAAAATTCTAGATGACTGGAATAAAATCAGAGATAATCTTTGTCAGTTCTGTTAAAACACCAATCAATTAATGACAATTGTTTACAGTTTTTATATTTTTTAGGTTTTTTTCCCAATATTGAGAATACTTTGTGAGAGGAAACAATATTTTTTAATAAGGCAGACCTAGCTGAGTCAAAACCTGATGCTTCCATGCTTGCAGATGCCTGCAACTTAATTAGTTTGAAAGTTCCAGCCTCTGATATCAGTGAAGAATTGTTTTTATCAATTACTATCTTAATTAATAAGACCATAATTACCAAAGCTACTTCTTTTAACATAGTAAACACCACATACTTTTAAACACTACATACTTTTAAAAAACAATTCTTATATCTTAAGACAATCACTCTTAGCAATAACACTGCTAGTGCAAGCACCTAGTTGAATTAGTCACA
This sequence comes from Chauna torquata, assembly GCA_013399475.1. Classification (NCBI taxonomy): domain Eukaryota; kingdom Metazoa; phylum Chordata; class Aves; order Anseriformes; family Anhimidae; genus Chauna; species Chauna torquata. The sequence goes on along the minus strand of VXAL01007466.1, from coordinate 13,361 downwards.
CATGGCCAGCAAATCAGACCTAATGGACAAAGGATTATTAACAATTTTCAGTCTACAGTTGTTCTGGTGTTAAAACTGAATAAAGAACATAAATGTTGGATTTTCAGCGACTTATTTCCGCTGAACTTATTTTAAACAATGCTACAAATATGAAAGACTTTTTGGTGAATATTCATCAGTGACATAATTTTTAAATAAGCTCCACATGCTAGAACCAGTGAGAAGAAAAGTTCTTCAGTTTTAGGGCCTTAAATGATCACAACACAAAAAGCTTCTGAACTTCAACAGAAACCGTGTAAATCTTCTGTACAATATCATAAAACACTGTAGTTTGCTGATGAATTCCACAGGCTAGTTAACTCCTTTCCCCAGAAAGACTACAGAATGGACAGAATTCTTTCACTGAACTCTATAGATTTGAAAAAAAAAAATTCTAAGCAACGCTCTGGCATTTATGTACAATGCTATGAAATCTCAAAAGATTTCTCCACAAAGGCCAAGAATAAACAGTCCAGCACCTACCTCTTCAGGCAATTGATCAACACGTCCTGATAAACCCAAAAGACTTTTTTTTGCTGTAGCTAATGAGTAAGTTGGATCTTCTCTAGGAACTATAGACCCCTATAAGAAACAATACACTGTAAAAAAAAGACTTCGTTGTGTGTCCAGAAAATTTCTGGGATGAAAACAACTATGCACACTATTTAGACTATATGTATTCTTTAAATGACTGATTTGCAAGACACATGAGATTACTTAAAGTAGTTACATACATACAGTTGATGCAACAAAGCGTGTCATTTCTTTAGATAAGGAAACCAGTCTCTGGATCCAGCTCTTGCACTTTCAATCAAGTAATTAGAAAGGGAAGCATAATGTTCTGCTTTCTTGATTCTCAATTTCACCACAGTTTGAGCTGTCCAAATAAGCCACTTTGAGAAGTTCAAAGGCCCATCAAATTGTTTCCATCCAGTTCCACAGCTGCTAGTTTCAGCAGCTGGTCTTGTCAAAACAGCTGTGTCTGTACATCTGTGAGGATGGCCCTGAAGCTATGCTTCAATGTCAATTTCAGTGCATGGCACTCAGGAGTTCATGATTTCAGCACTCCAGTAACACAAGTAGCCCTGCCCTGAGGATCCTCTCATCAGTAACAGTCTGTATGTGGCTTCAAGGCCACCTCAAGGCCAGCTCAAAACTGATCTATATGGCAATAAATAGGCCATTGTAACCAATTTTATCGTATTTGATACAGTCAAGGCCTGCAACAGAATAACATTTCTCTACAGATGCAAAGCAATGTAAGGAATCTCTTACAAGGAGGGCAAGTCTGGGAAAAAGTTGGGTTTAGATTTCAGATTTTTCAGAGCCAACCATTGTGAATATCATAACAAGTATCACTTTGCCCAACTTTTTAAAGAAGTAATATGCAGGAATACCAAACAGCCTTGTGTCAAATGGAAATTTCAGAGTCTCTTCCTCAAGGTGAAGAAAAAACAAGTGAGATAAATAGAAGCAGAAGCTGAAGTTCTGGAGCCTCCCAGGATAAAGCATGGCAAGATTTTTTTTTAAATCCGAGTTAAAAAAACAGAATTGGACAGCAAATATGTCCAGGCATGTCAGGAAGAGCAAACGCAGGAGGCTTTGACTAGAAAGACAGAATTACTGAAGTCCTCAGACGGACTGGAGATGCAGTCGCAATAAGGAGTAGACAGTCTGATATCTTTTTTTTTTTTTTTGATTTGATTTTAATACAAAAAAGGAGAAACTTGAACTGCTTTCATTTTTACATAAGAGTTGATTTGTTCTATAATTAAAGTGCTAAATAGATGTTAGATATGGAATAATGTTTATGCTCCCAGAAGATGATGCTCCTACACAAACACAGAACAATTACAGAAAGCAAGTCAATTGTATCTTTGAAGTATTACAATAATTTGGTATGTTCATCCCTTCACAGCGTGAAGGAGGGGAAGCATAACTGAAGCTTTATAACTAAAATGTTAACAACTAAAACTAAAGGATAAGACCATTTCTGCTGAAGCACAAACATGTAATTTAATCGAGTTTGCCTTCAGATATTGTAACTATTAAAATTTTGAAGCACATTGATTGGAATTCAGCCTGCCCCATGTTTTAAATACACGAAATTTTAATTCAAATTCTTCATTTGCAGAATCCATCAGCACAAGAAGGCTTACATTATTCTGATTTTGTTGTGATATGGTGGAATACAAAGAGGGTATTTTTTCTTCTGTCTTAGAGCTTCTCTTGCTTGAGTTATTGCTCAGTAGACTCATCAATAAATATGCTTATTTTAGTAGTTATGAAGTAGGAAGTAGTTCTGCTTATCTCTGGCTTTGTGCAGAGACCACATGAACTTAATCTGCATCATAACCGACACTCTAGGACCACAAAATGTCGTATTTCATGCTTTGTTTAAGGCAGCAGAGGAGCTGGCAGGAAAGCTTGTCAAAAGCAGTCTGAAAGTGTCCAACAAATATTCTACCTGGCTTTTGTCTCCTAAAATCGAGGACAGAGGACACTTGGACTACCACACAACTGTAAGGAAAGCAAATGGCTGCATTCAAGGAGCCCTGCATAATGGAGAAGCAGCCTGGCAGACTTGTTCTTCCCCAGGACTCTGGGGTCACAGCCTTTGCAGCTCTTTAGCAAAGGGACCAAAAAGGGACCTGGCCTGATGTTTCTATCTCATTGCTGAAAATTATGCCCCCTACTTTCAGTAGGTCTGAGCCAATCCTAAGGATTCACATAATCCAGGTAAAACATGCACATATAGCACATTCAATAACCAAAGCACTGATTGAAAAATAATTTCAGGCACTTATTTAAATGCTAGTACAACAAATGAAAAGAAAGAAATACAGGCAACCAAAGATGCATTTCTACAACAGATGTAATGGTCTTAATCTGGTATCACTTACAGACACACAGATTAAAGCCACGAACTTCAGGAGGACTTCACTTAAATTACTGGCACTTGTGAGTAGCTGCAAGTTTTGCTTTAAAGGTGTGACTAAATATTTCTACTGTGTGTGTGTTTGTATTACCTTCAGATATTTTGTTGCATTCTCCAGCTCTGACAATATCCCATAGGGCAAATGGACAATACCAGAGAGGTTCACTGAAAGTATGGCTTTGTTGAGATTATCCAAGCTGTTTAGCAAAACTCCTGTGCAGTTGTCATCACAAGCTAAACAAACCATTTCAAGAAGAGGAAGCAATATTAGCATTTAAAAATAAAAAAAAAAGCAACCATATACTGAGGGGTTTTGTTGGTGGTGGTTGTTTCTGTTTACACAGTATATGCCTTCACTTTTTGTGTTAAGACTGATAGAATACAATAATTTTGAATATACAGGTTTGTAGTATTACCCTTCCACATCTGCCCCAGAAGTGCCAGAAGTGGACCTATTCCAAACATATTCTCCTTAGGTTAGCACACAGTCAAGCCATATTGATCCTGCTGGCTACTGAGCTCTTCGTTGTACTATACACATATTGCACCTATTTAGCTGTATTGCTGTAAATTCAGGGTGATGCCACTAACACTCACCAAACAGGTTATGAAGACAGGGAACCCAAGTCCACAGTGGTGTAATTACATTTACTCCCTGTTTCTTTTTCACTTACATAAAGCAAAACATGGGGCCATGTTTCCAGTTCATTATAAAAGCAGACTACTGTACCTGCTGGGTCTTTCTGCTACTCACCATCTCATAAGGAACTATATGACTAATTATTGATGGAGTATGCCTACACACCTGGGACGACTCCAAAAGTATATTACAGCAATCTCAAGCCAAACACTCAATGACATAGGAATTTAACATTTTCAAATAAATAGAAGTATGCTACAAACAGCAAATAAATAAGTATTAAAATTCTTTATCCTTAAGTTTGTCTGCAGTACTACATCAGCCAATTTAAGGATTAACTGCTTGTCTGATATTATGGTTTGTACTTCATTTTCCCCTGTGCTCTCAGAATCACAGAATGGAAATAAATTTCACTGGAATAGACCAAAGCCCATTGGGAAAGCAAACAATTTCAAAACCACCTACAAACACACTCTTCTTCCACAAGAAGATGTCTCGGTTCACACTCCTCACAGAGCTGTCCCGTCACGCCTTGCTTACAGAGGCACTTGCCAGTTGCACGATCACAATTAACATCAACAGAGCCACTTGGATTGCATTGACATTTATGGCAGCTGCCTCCAGGAAGCTGAGGGTCACCATAATGGCCGAGGGAGCACCTACAATGGGAGGAATGGGACACTGAACATCCTGTGATATTCATCATAAATCAGATGTTATATTTATCTTTGAGAATCACTGGTAGATTTTTAATTAATGGTTTCTTAACAGTAACTAACAAGTCACTCTAAGTCCTTGAGCACACATTCATATATTTATTCATGAACACTAAATAATCTATTCCAAGTACTAATACGGCTTGTATTAATCACAACCATCCTTGGAGTTTAGGGATAAATGGGGACATTGTGTACAACTCACTTTTCGCAGTACTGTCCTTCATATCCTGGGAGACAAGCATCACAGTGGTAATCCTGGACACCTTTCAGAACACAAGTGGGACTAAAACTGGAGGAAGAAAAAACAGATACCTGCTAGAACATAAATGGAAGACCATACAATGACAGAGAACTCATTCAGCCACAGGTCAAATTTTGTAAGCAACAGCATCCCTTGCTCAATCTGATGCAATGTGCTAGAATGTGTACTTTAAATTATTTGTTTCTTAAAAAGTATGCCTTCCTGATGCAACTGCATTACTGTATAACATGCTGAAGCATCTCACGACCTTCAGTTTGAAACATATGACAATGAAAAAAAAAAAAGATGCTGCATAAACAAATTGAAAGAGATCTTTTTA
>VXAL01007465.1:66320-83973 GCA_013399475.1 Chauna torquata | reverse complement strand
AAAATGAAAAATGAATTTGGTTCAGTGATGAGCTGTGTGTGTTCTGCATTGAAATAGAAGCTGTCCTGGAATGGATTCCCAAATGGTTCTGGTACCAGCATCATACTACTCAGCACATTTCATTGGGCAGCAGGACCTACCTGCATCATAAAAGAAAATAAATATAAAGTTTTTAAAATATAATTACAANTATTTTCATGGCTGTGTTATATTGTTTCTCACTCTGAAATTTCACTAATCATATATACTTATTTTATGCAAGAGGTGTAGCTACTCAGTCGCTCCAACTAAATGTTTAGTTTTAACAATTCCCATTGAATTTAACAAAAGTTAAAGCTGTAAGTGCATCAGAGGATTACTCCTGCAAATTCAGTGCCAGCTGTAGTACAGATTCTCGTTGATATTCTGAAAACAACATGATTTATCATTTTAGTGGCTTATTATTTTAGAAGATCTACATTTTTCATTAATCAGTGTTAGAGCAAGACACTAATCATAAAAGCATCTGAGACTAATATAAGAAAAATGGAAATAAACATCTCTGTGATAAAGACCTCAAAATGTCTTTGAGTAAGAATTTGCAAAATCTCCTAAAAGTATTAACCAGGCAGAGAAATCCAACTGTTCTCATATACTCTGACGTGACGAGTTTTAAAAAAGTTCAAGAGTCTACAGTAAAGCTGGACGGGGTTCCAAACTCTATGAATAGTTGTGTTTATTTTATGTCAGTGTTTACCAAATATTGAATAAATAAATTGTTATCTTCTTTAGAAGAACTCTTAATTAACAGGAAAAAATTGCTATACATATTAGAGGAAAACCTGGTGACAGAACCACTACAATCTGGACTTAAAAAATTGAACCAGGGCTCTACTATGGACTAAAGCCGTAGAAATCTTCTCAAGCAACTACCAGTGTTAGGCAATATCAGAGATGATACCTCCTTAAATTTCTCCTCATTTGTCACTGGTCTTGTGAACAGTCTGAAGCTCAGATGCATTTCATCTACATTTAAACACTCAACATTTAAATTAGTATTGTAACCTCAGGGACAGATACTTCCTGAAGTTTTTTAGATACAAGTGGCCTGATGTGGAAATGTCTATCACTTTCTGTGGGCTGCAGTTCACATCTAACTCCTGGTCTCACTGGTATAGTGGCTGTCATCTCAGCTGTTTATTGTTCTCAGAGTGAGATGCAGAAAACATGTGCGTACTAAAATGTAAGAGTATGCGGTAAGATACCAAGTAATGAGTTTTTCTTTCATGCTGCTTGGATTTTGTGCTAGAATGGTACAGCTTATGCCTAATTATACATTTCTCAAATTTAGCTGTTAGTAGGTCAACTGTTACCCCAAGGTGATCATTTCATAGAAGCAACCATGTTGTGTATGCAAATAAAGGAGCACAAAACAATACATTTGGTTTCATACAAATGCTTCAAATATTAAGTTGCCTCTGATGACAAAAGGGCAAAAGGTGTCTGCCTGTGTAGCTTTCCAAAGCATAGTTTCTGAGTTTTGGTAATTTCCTTTCATAATTTTTGCTGTCTGCCCAAGCCCGATTTTTTGTTCCTAGTCCTGGTGTTCTTCCAGGACACCCTCCTTCCCTTGGTCTCAAGACCTCCCTATGCTCCTTAGTTGTATCGTATGTGATGTGGTTTTGGAGCATGCTCCTACTTTACTCTTCAGTGTGACACATGTTCTCATTTCTTTGCTCGGCTCATAAATTCACCTAAGATCCAGACCTTGCATTGGAAGGACCTTGGGTTACTCCAGTTCTTCACTGTATCATGTCACAGCTTTGGTTGTAAACCCAGCTTCAGCTTAGTCAGAACCATGGGCACCACTGCTGGGCTCCAGTCCAAACTCCATGACACACTAAACTAAACAGCCCATATGACTGACCTCACACTGAAAGGTATTAGGAGTTGTCACATTGAATCTAACAGTTTCAGGAGCTGTTGTGTCTTAGACAGTCTTAAATCCTGACTTTCAGTTGAAATTATCTGTTTGTAACAGCTTTTATTGAAGTCTAATGTGTCAGTGTGAATGAAACTTTGGTGTGCTAGAAGGCATTTTGAACTGCACAGACATAACAAGAAATTAATGCAAAAGTAACCAAATGTAAGTTAAGAAACCATTGAAATTCAACAAGAAAGTACCTTTCAATCATATTTTGAGGTATACAAAGAAACTTGCCTTTACAGAAATATAAAAACAGTATTTTTAACTAAAACCATAAAAAATGTTTGCTTCTTTTTAAATTATTGGGCTCTGCCTTAAATAGCTCATTTCTATTAAAAAGCGGAGTAAGCCCCCCCACCCCAAGCAACAATACATTCTTATTAACAAACTCTTGATTTGCAATTTTGCATTCTTGAAGTAGTGGATAGAAGAGTATTATTTACAGTAATGGAAAAGTAAAATAATCACTCCTTAGCTAAAGGAGTTATTGTTGCAGCTTCAGCCATCCTTTCTAGCCATGTAGAGAGAGACACCAAGGGTACGAACAGCAGTCTCCTCAGGATGTTCTGAAAATGCACAGGTTTTGTAGGAGATCCTACCACTAGCTTTATCCAGACATTCATCTGGACCTTTACTTAGGCTCACAAAACTTCAAGTTGATAAAGTTGCTTGTACATTAATGATTCAGCCCTAAACTGCAATCTCAGCATGTAAGGTAAGTGAAGAATAGCTGGGTTTGTTGTATGACTGGAAGAAGTCCAAAGAAAACTGCTGTTCCTTAGGAGCCAGTGGCTGGCATTCAGCACACTCTGGGCCTCTATTGAACAAATACCCAGGCAAGGTGGTAGGTAAAGGCTCCGCTGCTGGAGACAACCCTTTCTAAACACATGCTGAAATCTGGGACCCAGAGTAATTGCTAATTAAAAATCCTGTAACAGTCCCCCTAGCAACAAATCATTCATTTCCATGTTCTGGCTATCTAAAACTCCCTATTTCATATTTTGTTTTTCTAAAAAGGTTGGATCAACTGCTCGTATAACTTGCTCATTAGTTTGAGGATGATACTTATTGCTGTTTTAGTGATGGGTTGTATTTTAAGAGATAATTTCTGAAAAGGCTTTAATGTCAGAATGGATAAATTAGTACCAGAGAAAAGCAGAATTTTTCATGAGACAGAACTGAATCTGTGCTTACATTTCAGACAGGACATTAACTCACTGAGTTAACCATCATTGTTATTGCTTTTTACCATTGCACAGAAGTCAGTTACCTGGCTGAGCAAGCAGCCAGGAGCTGGGGGCCAGTAACAATGGGGAAAAGAGGGCAAAGAGCGTGGATTTGTGCAAAGGGGAAGGTAGTGGTGAAGGGAGGAGTAACTGACCTGAGATGAACTACTCAGAGGGTACCGACTGGGACTGGAAGGGGGGAAAGAGCATAAATGGGATGGCAAATTAAGGGGGGAAAGAGGGAAGATGGCTGTAGAGGAACAGGTTGAAAGGATGGTAGAAGAGGTCTCTGCTGGGAACAGGCAGAGAGGAGTCTGCAGTCACAAAAGAACATGGCCTCCCAGAGCCTGGAAAAGGACCTGTAAATCCACCAGTTCTCCTGTGGTTTGTGTATGTTGTGGGTTTTTTTCCTTTTTTTTTTTTTTTTTTTAAAGGAAACTACAAGCACACACACATACATATAAAAACACACACACACACAATCTAAAGTCTAAAAGCGCATAAAGATTAAGTGCTCAGAATTTAGGAAATGCCTTTGGGGGTGTCTCTGCAACAATCCCTAGGTGCACATGCAATATGATTACAGAAGGTTGGTAATTTTCCAGGAAATAATTAACGAGATAATGTCAGAAACTGCTGATCCTTCCAAACTGAAAAGGTTTGTAGAGCACTATCAGACTGAATGAAATTAAGTTAAAATACAGTCAGAAAGATTTCCTGCCCTCTTCATTGACAGGTTTCTAGGAGCCTGGAATCAAACATCTGAAGAACCTGTGGCTCGTCACCTGTGCAGATTGTCTCAGCTCCTATGTACGCAGATCTTCTCCTGTCTGTCATTTCCTTATTTCTTCATGTCAGATTTAAGGGTCCTCTGTCTCTTCCTCAGGAAGACCTGAGCCCCATCCTGACAAAAGCTTTAGTTTAAACTGGGGTGTGAGATAGAGGGTATCTCTACTGTGCAAAGAGAACTCTAACAGATCCAGTTCACAGTGCTTCCAGGGGTCACCTTGGGGTCTCTCTTGGGATCGATGTATTTCTAAATGTCTTTAAAACTGTAACATTAAATGCTTTCCTTGCTTCTTATATTTTCTCATTCATTGGAACTTTGAAAATTCAAGTATTTTAAAAAGGAACAGTTATTTTCGTGATTCTGAAATTTCTTACTCTTCATCTCTACAACTATGATAGTCTTTAATTACATTATCCTCCACTGCTTTTTTCAGCCTAATTTGGTGCACAGGATAGATGGTAGTTACTTAATGAAATGATAGTTGATATTTGTTTCTCCATGTTTAGTTGTTTAGTTTATGACCCTTTGGATATTTAGTGCACACTGCTGTGAAGAGAGAATTAGTATGCTCAGGGGCTTTTCATCACTGAATCTAAATTTTTCACAGATAGTAATGAGTGATTTTTTATTATGTAAATACTGAATAGTTGGTACAAACATGGCCATTTCCTGTCTTTCATGCATTTGGCTTTCTAATCCTTTTTAATATATTTAGTGCATATGTAGATTTGAGAAACTATGTTTCAGATACCAAATGTGTGAAAGGCCCAGAATAGGTGTCTTCTAAAGGACACCAGCCTATTCTTCATGTTTTGCAAAATTTCATTATAGAAAAGGGCTACTCAGCATAAAATAGTAAATAAGTAATCATACTATCTGCAATTTATGCTAAGATTTCTACTGCATAAAGACAGATCAAAAAGAGCTGAAAATCTGAATATTCTCAAGCAAAGAATGACCACAAATGCTAACTGGACCCAGAACAAATATGCATTGTACAAGAAAGATTCCCCAACAGACATTACATTCCCCAACAGACATTACAGAAAAGGTTTTGGAATTTTCCAAATTCCAAATTTTTTTTTTTTTAGCACCTTCACTGTACTGTAGAAAACAAACAGGTCTTAAGGTGCAGGCAAGCCATCCCATAACTCAAAAGCTGATATGGCTCTGTTGAGATTGATTTACATCATTGTATTTTGGTGCACTGTAAGGTACTATATCTTATTCCTAGATGGTAGATAATTGCCCTTGAAAGAACTTCCTATAGATCAACACAAGAGAAAACATATATAAAAAAAAGACCTTTCAGATAAAGGGTTTGGAAACAATGATCATTCACTGAAAGATGTTTTTTATTTGTTTGTTTGTTTGTTTGTTTGTTTTCCACTTTTTTTCTCAGACTCTCAAAAGGCTTGGAAAAAGAATCATAGAATCACAGAATGGCTTGGGTTGGAAGGGACCCTAAAGATTATCTAGTTCTGTGCCCCCTGCCGTGGTGAGGGACACCTTCCTCTAGATCAACTTGCCCAGGGCCCCATCCAATCTGGCCTTGAACACTTCCAGGGATTGGGCATCCACAACTTCCCTGGGCAACCTGTTCCAGTGCTTCACCACCCTCTGAGTGAAGAATTTCCTCAATAAATAATAAACATCCAATCTAAATCTCCCCTCTTTTAATTTAAAACTGTTCCCCCTTGTCCTAACACTATCTGCCTGAGTAAAAAGTTGCTCTCCATCTTTTTTCATAAGCCCTCTTCAAGTACTGAAAGGCCACAATGAGGTCTCCCCAGAGCCTTCTCTTCTCTAGGCCAAATAACCTCAACATTCTCAGCCTGCCTTCATAGGAGAGGTGCTCCAGCCCTCTGATCACCTTCATGGCCCTCCTCTGGACCCGCTGTACAGGTCCACGTCATTCTTGTGCTGGGGGCTCCAGACCTGGATGCAGTACTCCAGGTGGGGCCTCATGAGGGTAGAGTAGAGGAGGACAGTCACCTCCCTCACCCTGCTGGCCGTGCCTCTGTTGATGCAGCCCAGGATACAGTTGGCATTCTGGGCTGCAAGCTCACACTGCTGGCTCATGTCGAGCTTCTCATCCACTGGAAACCCCAAGTCTTTCTGTGCAGGGCTGCTCTCAATGAGTTCTTCCCCCAGTCTGTACTCATGTCTGGGATTGCCCTGACCTAGGTGCAGCACCTTGCACTTGGACTTGTTGAACCTCATTAGGTTCATATGGGCCCACCTCTCAAACCTGTCCAGGTCCCTTTGGATGGCATCCCTCCCTTCTGGTGTATCAACTGTACCACTCAACTCAGTGTCATCTGCAAACTTGCTGAGGGTGCACTCGATCCCACTATGACACTGATAAAGATATTAAACAGCAGTGGTCCCAAGATGGACCCCTGAGCAACACCACTCCTCACTGGCCTCCACCTGGACATAGAGCTGTTGACCACAATTCTATGGCTGTGGCCATCCAGCAAATTCCTTATTCACCAATTAGTCCACCCTTCAAAATCATGTATCTCTAATTTAGAGATCAGGATGTCATGTGGAACCAAGACAAAGGCCTTACAGAAGTCCAGGTAGATGATGTTTGTTTAAACTTGCATAGGAAAAATGTCACTCCTTTGAAAATAAGAAGATACAGCATCATCTAAGTATGACAAAATTAAGAATGAAAGTTCCTCTTCCATTAGGTACTTTCTTTCCTCCCTTATGCTTAAATTCCAAATTTAGACAAGGGGAAGGAGTAGAGTGAAGACCAGAAGTTATCAAGAAAACACTGAGATACTCAAGGTAGGATCAAACCTGCTCCTCACTTCAGAGCTTTAATCAGCCTTCAAGAAACCCATGTTCCTCTTTTGGCAGTACATATTGCCAAGTTCCAAACTTTTGTCTATAACAGATGGGCAAACTGTGCCTATGAATACCCAGGTGGTGGACTTAATTTTCAGCTCCACATTTTCGGATATGGTGAAATCTATTCCTGTCATTGCCTCCTTATTTCAGCACTTCTGAAGTTCAGCACCTCTTCGTCCATTTGTCAGTCTGTGATGTCCAGTTCATCTTTGTATTGTTGGTAACAATATCTGTCCTAAGACATCCAGCCATTCTCCTCCTGTATCTACTAGTTAGTCCTTGTTCTCCCACATGATTCTTTCCTTGCTTTTATTTATTTATTTATTTATTTATTTATTTATTTATTTATCTATTGCTGCAGCCTTTAGACATAAAATGAAATACCTGAGCATGGTATTCCAGTTCTTATAACATTTTTTGGAATATTATAGTGAATTCTTTTCTTAATACAGCTTCGCGTATGTGTATACTTACTAGTGCATAGAAATGAGTTAACTGAAAGCATCTTCCCTTAGTGTTTGAAGTCAAAACCCATCTCTGTGTATGATTAGTTCATATTTTTCTTCTCTATGCATGCTTGCATTTTTCTTCACTGTGATTCTTCTGTTATTGTCTTCCATTTTTCTTAGCTGTGTTTAATCCTTCTGATATTCTTTATATTTCACATTAGATTTACCTAGTTAGACTCAATTAGCCTAAATAATTTTGCACTCCTTGTAACTCTCACACCTCTCTATTCTTCCAGGTCGGAAGTAAACATCAGCATCGTGATTCCTCCCAGAGCTACGGGTATCTGCATTTTAACCTACTTCTCTTGCATTCTCTTGACCTGTTATTGATCTTTTTGTGTCACCCAGCATCTGCAGCATCCTTCCTGCTACCTCCCAAGTAGCATGCTCATTAATCTATGTAGGCTGCAGAACATGCAGTGTGTTTTGCTGTGTGTAACCCCAGAGACCATCACATTCAGATTTGGTAGCAGCAGATCTCCAAGGCCTACATTTCTGAATTTTAGAGAGAAAAGGAGGGACAAAGACAGTGCAAGAAGAAGGGGTACAGAGCCTTTTGCAAAAGCAAATAAATACAAACACACACAAACCAGTTTCTGAGCGACATGTAGAAAGATTTAGTGGTTCTCGTCAAGCCAAGCAGCTTCCAAGACTGTCAGGAGCTCGTTAAAATCAGAGAACTGTGGCAATAAGAGGTGATAGAGGTGAGCATAGCAAGGGGTAAGAGCCTGGAAAAATGAGTTCACAGGTGGGTGAGGTGTAGACTATTAATAGGCCTCTGAGAGAGGGAGATGTGACCTTTGAAATAGATTCTTGTAGAAAACAGGAGAGGCATGCTTGGTATAAATACATATATAACATGTCACTAAAAAGAATGTTTTGTCAGCACTGGATTTTAATCTCTGTTTCATGTGCTTAGTGTTTCTTTAGAAATATTTTTGTCACTAGAAGGTTTGTTATAAAATTCTGGATTTTCTTCTTACAACATGCTTGCACTTACTTACAATTAAGGAGGGAGTTTAAGTTGCTGACAATTAGTTTAACTGAAGTGAAAACCTGAGAAGGTACTAGGAGGAGAGGATTTCCCTGGTGAGCCTTGTGAAACGCAGTGGGGTTTAAAAGATGGTATTAGAAACAAGTATTCAAAACATCTAGGAAATGTGAGTGTCAAGGGAACCTCTGTAGCCCTGCAGGACAGAGTTCTGCACAGGCTACTGTTCATGTTTTACTGCGCTGCAGATCTCTGAAACCTGTTCAAAGTAGCAGCAGAGCAAATTAGAGTTATCAAAACTAAAGGAGAGGTCTTTGTTGGAAGGAGAGACACTGAGCCTATTCTGGGAAGGCTGAAAGGAAATTCATACCTGTAATGGGAAGAACAGTACAGAAATATGCCAGATCTGTAAGTTCTGCAGACCTAAATATCATGGTATTTTTACTTTTCCATTTATATTCTGCCTTAAAAGGAGGTGCTGTTATAAAAAGCACACTAAGCAGCTGAATGCGCAAAGAAATTTTAAACAGCTCAGGTGATCAATAAGAAAATAAAACCAGGGAATGGTTTGATGTGAAAAGCAGACAAAAAATGGGTTTGGGAAGTAAAAGAAGGTGCTTGTCAAATATACAGTTATTGAACTGCAAAGGCAGAGAGCTTCATCACTGCAGGTGCACAGACAGCTGTTGCTAAATTGATTATAAAATAAAAAAATCAGGTATTTGAGAACTGTCTATAAGCAAAAGCTGCATCATGGGCTCCATGAAGAAACAACACCCTCATGTTGCTTACATATCATGATAAATGTACTGGGATGATAAAAAGAACAAAAGTCAACTTACAAATTATGGGTAGTAGAGACTGACCAGCCATGAGGATGCACCAAATTGTTTGCTTTTCTTAGCATATTAATTCTTTTCTCCACTGTTTGGGCTACAGAATAAGGTTTTGCTGAATTGAAATTCAGCTTTTCAACAGTTCTGTTTTAGGGATTTTTCTAGTGAGTTAGTAGAGCATATGACTTTTATCTGTGTTTTCTCAGGTTGTTTCAGTCTTATACAGACTTACAGGAGAAGTACTCTTCCTGGCTTCAGATGAAGAACAAAGCAATTCTGAATTGTTGGCTTGACTTTCCCCTAAAAGCAGTTGAGAATGCTGTTCCAGTCAGGCTCATCAAGAACTTGGATAACATGAAGTAGGTTTTCTGTAGCTAACCTTTGGCAGCAGATGAAATGAGTGTTGGGAGCCAACACTTAAAAGGTGAACTGGGCTGTTAGTCGAAAATGCAGCAATTTATTTTCACCTTCATTGGTTCATCTACCAAGAGGTAAAACCTTAGTGAAATGTAAGAGTCAGGGCTCTGCTTTGGCTGTTGTAGCTTTGCAGATGGATTTGGCTTTTATGGCTACTACTACTCTAGTTTTATAATCCAAAGTAAAATGTCTTTGGAGATGGAGGTTCAGAAATAAATGTTTCAACAAATTAAGACTAATCGTGTCAGCCCGAGGTGGCTGATTAGTATAATATGCACAATTGTAAGCAGAACACTGTACAAGGGTACAAGGGTATTGAGTAATTGAGTATGAAGTATGAATGAGAGCACTTTCAGGCAGCAGAGAAAATGCAAGTTAGTCTAGTAAGAAGTTTAGGCAAGGAGAAACAAATTCATCTTCCATAAGAGCTGGAGGCATGGTGGGTCAAGGTAGTGCTTTATGTCCTGAGTCTGACATACTCTGAAGTCATTTTGGTCTGGAACTGGAGTTACCCAACAATGTCAAGCATACACTTAGCAGAGAAGCAGTGCATGGCAGAAGATGACAGTGACAAGGACAATAACTTCTCCTGCTTGTAGTGTATGTTAATCACTTTGTTTTTGGAGCCTTTAGGAAACTATGTTATACAACTGGATTAGATTTGCTGAGATTGATGAGGCTTCTCTTTCCGCTCTCTTACAGTGCAGCTTGTGTCTCAACAGGATATCAGATACAAGGCACCAAAGTGGTTGTGTAACAGAATAAGGGCAATGTTTCATCTAGTCTCTAATTTACACTCTGGCTTTGAACAAACTTAAGAAAATACTTGCTAGAGGTAGAAGTGTCAGATTGCTATCACTTCTGTAGCTGACAAAATAATTCATGTCTGAAAAAAGAAGGATCATTTCTCCAAAACAGAGAAGGAATGAAAAAAAAACAACACATGATCTCCTCCAGCTCCCAAGTATGATGTCATTCAAGCTGATTAATACAAGCATCATAGTTTACTGCACAGGGATTTGACATTCTGCATCCAGGAAAGCTGCCTTCTTCCTTCATTGTTGGTTGTACCATTTTGTTTTGTTTATTTTAACATGATACTGAGGCTAATAGACAGATGGTCAAATGGCAAGGCTAACAAGCTATTGATCTGAACAGTCAGTGAGAATTAATTCTTTCTTTGAATATATAAATAGAGGTTATGCTGCTTGAAATATCTGGTGCAAGTGTTGTGTAGATCTGCATGAATGATTATATTTTAGAGTGATCTTCTCTAAACACAGACCTACAGGTGAAATCTTTACAAGGTCTTTTTGTTTTCTACAGGCATATAGAACAAAAAGCTGAGAACTGCCTCTCTAGAAAAATCCCTATGAGCTAAGATACTTGTTTTGGTCTCTGTATGAGTCTATATAAACTGTTCAGACTTTTCTAAAGGCTCTTGTATCTAACCATTATGTCATCTTTTGTCCTCTACTATAATCTCTGTGTCTCCTCTGTTTCTTTTTGTCTTGCAGGCTCTGAAGACATAATAGCTTTCAGAAAAGAATACTCATGGAATACAATTTGGAGGCTATGATCTCAATCTGTATCTATTCCAATAACCTTCATGTGTGCCACAGCATGGCCTAAAATTAATGTCACCTCTAATATATTTCTAAATGTTAAGCTAGGAGAAATTTTGTGTGTAGCACACTGCTGATGAATCTGGACCACCTCCAAAAGAACTGGGTATTTCTCACAGTGAGGAATTCTCCATTTCAGAAACAAGACAGACTAGCTAAACTTGCAGAGCTTTGGTTTGAAATATGTGAGTGCACAATAAATAGCAACTATGTTATATTTCCTAAATAAGTTTCATGTACCATCTTCTGCCTACGAAAAATTTGTAAATGGTTTACTTTTCAGCTCAGCTGTAGGAATGAAAGACTGTCAAGAAAACCCATGAAAAATGATAAATTGCAAAACAAATCACAGGGATACTTGTTGCCAATTTATATGAAGTATTGTCTCAATACAGCAATTGCTAACCTTTCTCAGTCTGAGAAATAAGAAAAGATATCATGATGGCTGCTTCAGATCTTAGCAAGCAAAATTTCATACCTTACCACATCTCAACATACCATTGAGGTTTAAAGATTGTGAAGGGAGTAGTAAATAAGAAAGAATTATTTAAACTTTGGTCTTTTTGGTTACGTTTATAATAATAATAATAATTTATTTTATAACAAGATTTGAGGAAAAAATTATTGCAGAGGATGAAGTGCTTCTTTTGGCCACCTAAATTTTCAAGGAAATCTACTTGTAACAGGTTATACCAACATTCTGAAACATCACCTATTGCTACTTAATTGGCAGAGCCAGTAAAGTGCTGGAGCATGACTTCAACAACTGGAACTCGCAAAGAATTCTCCCATACTTCTAACCAATATTTTTCCTGTAGTATTTCACTTTTCACACTGGCATTGTAATACATAAGTTGAGCCTAGAATAATACGCTTGATATCATTTAATGTGTCTGGATCCTGCTTCAGAGAGTAATATGTCACTTAAATGCCTACCTATCCAATTCCTTTATTTATCAGTTTTGTTAACTGCAATATAGAAATGACGTACATTTTACTTACATTCTTTCACCACTGAGCATCTGATGAGTGTGCATACCCACATGGATAATTTTAGTCAGTGGCAGCATACATACTACATGCAACAGAAAACATTCAGGTAAAACTTTCCAGTGGTCTTCATATAAGGTTTACATGGTCAGGTTAGCTTCTGTTACAAGAAAAATAATTCAAGTAATCATCTGTTCCTTCTGAATAAAACCATTAAAAGAAATTTGTCACAGAGACAAGGTGCTAGGGCTTGAGCATTTTGGCAGAATAGAATGGATTTGCCACATATAAACCAAAACTGTTGTACAGTATGTGTGCAATTTAGGTGGTTTTTGTTTTTTTTTTAATGCCAGAACACTCTTTTTTTGGTGAACTTATGGGTATAGCTCTACATTCTGAGCAAAACTTATCACTGCAGCAGCTGGAAATGTCTGGGTTGGTACAGAATGCACTGTACTGTATCACTCTTTGATGAAGAGTTTCCTAGACATATTTTTACTGTTGTAAAATATATGGAATTTAGAATATATTACCTAGTTATTCTTCAGTGAAAATAACTGCTTCATTGCCTCTTAGATGAGTGTATTTTCCCTGTGGTAGTTTCCAGAGACCTGATTCTAACTAAAAGACTGTTGTATCACATTGCATTGTGTAGGGTGACATTTCCTACTGACAGGAGGTGACATTTAAAGATCTTAGTCCTGCAGAAATTTACACTTGTGCTTGTTTTTCAAGCCATTTAAGTGAGACTACTCACCTTCATAAAGCTAAAAAGGTGGAGAAGTCCCTGAAGAGTAGAATGTACTTGAGTAATTATTGAATAAAAGTTCAAAAGGTACAATAGACAGTAATCTAGAGCAACAGATTGCCAAGAGTGGTAAAGTAATTGTGGTGTGTCTGACAAATCTGAAAGTTTTAGAAAGTCATGATTCCGACTTGTAATACTGAGTGAGGACCTGAGAGCTGGGGTGGTAAGTAGTGTTGCAGTTGTAGCATGGCTGTGCTTGAGAATCCATGATTGTTGCAAGAAATTCTAATGAGGCAAAAGTCTGAAATTACCAAAATTGTCTGATGCTGTGAAGACCTTTGGAATGACATGGGTTTTCACAAGAACACGCCAACTGACTTTTTCTGCACCAGGATTTTTTTAATGGATTTTACATAGTTTGAAAAAAAGCTGTCACAAAACAAGCAAACAAACAAGCAAACAAAAAACCCCACCAGTTTTAGTATATATTGTTTATCCTACACCTCAGGCTCCCTTATCATTTTAATTGGTTACACCAGACACAAGGAGGAAAGAGAAATCTTATCTACAAATACATTTTGACAACTTAAAATATGTCACTTTTTTCCATATATGTAAGTGCCAACATCTCAGGTCTGTTACTTTAGAATCTACTGAGCCCAGTAAGCAGGAGGATTTTCAGATTTACAAAGGTATATCTGTAATTAGTCCTGATAGTTCATGAAATACTGGCTGTGAAGTGTGTCATCCATCCATGGGTTGTCTATTGTTTATGTTGCGATGGCAGTAATCTGTAATTAAAAGATACATTAAGAGGACTTGGACCAAGTTCCAAACACACAGAGTGGCTGGAAAAGTGCCATCACAGTGTTTCTGTGCTCTCTGTTCTGGATTAAGAGACTGAAACAAATGATAAGGTTTCATTTCTTCCTGAGTGTCTCCTGAACTATGAAATTGATGCAGCTACCTGATCAATACGTTAAACCAGACCTGAAGCTGGTGACACAAAAGTGGCTGTAAGTCAACTTCTTCTAGTAGTTTAGATGGAGGTTAGGATCTAGCTTCAAATCTGTAGTGGTCATGCTGGGAAGTTATGCCATCTCTTTGACCTGATATAATTGAGATGTTGACACATATTGTACACGTAGAGGATATCCCAGCCAGCTATGGCAGAGAAGCCATACGACAGTGTTGAAGTCATTGGAATTCCCCTCCATCTGTTCAAAACACTTCAGTTCTTCTAATGACTGTGTTGATATAACACTCTACTGAACTGTCTTTGCCAAATATGCGGGCAGTAAGTGTTTCAAAAGGCATTCAGCAGCTGAATATTGTTCCAGAATCAATAACCGTTCCTTAACAAGTGTTTTTACAAACAGTTCCAGGGCATCTACTGTTGAACGGGTAAACACCAATCAGGTAACTGTGCAATCCTTTTTCATTTCATAGAAAGCCCTACTTTATGCATAACTTAAACAGATGCCCCCTTGGGTTGCTTAGGATGAACTCATAAGTGTTATTCAGAAGATAAGAGCTACCTTTGTAACCATGAAAGGAGGAATATTTTCATCTGTCTGATCATGCAAATGGAGGTTCAGATGTATTACAAAATCAGTGTAGGGGAGTTTATGGATGGGGTGTTCACATGTCCTTCCATGGATTTAGTGTGCACATGAAAGCTAATGTACCTGAATCATGTAGAAAAATACCTGAGACTTCGGCAAACAAAAACTTGCAAGTGGTGCTTTTTAATAATATTACTGTTCATCTGCCGTAACTCCAATGGCACATATGTGCATCAAAAATGTTACTGGATATTTGTGTATGTAAATGCAAATAATACAAGATCAGCTCAAATATTTTGGGGAAAGGCGCATAACATTCAGACTGCAGCTAAACATGTAATGGTTGGGGAGGATTTGAATGGCATAGAGCATGGGACGCCGTCTATGGTGTCAAAATACAGGAAGTGAAAGCTTTAGTAGGTCAATTTGGATTTCGTCTGTACTCCCACCAAGGCTTAACAGCAGTGACAGGGATGTCAAGATACATGGAAGAAGATAGTAAAACCCTCAAAACTAGACTGGTGAAGGCAAATACATCTACAGCCTTCTCCTTCTTACCTCCTTCTGAAATTAAAAGTTTTAGTAATATATATTTACTACCTTTGAAATCAGTAGCACTCCATTTAACTACAACATTGTATTGTCCCAGTTTTGTGTTATTCACATCCGTTATTTGGTCTTTAGTTTTGCATATTTTGCATATATTGAATAGAGAACTGGATCGGAGCATCTGAGTCATTGACTTCCATGCAACAGCATAAAATTGCATGAGGCCTGTAGCCCAGAATATTTTCAGAAACATTCATTCCAATGTCACAGACTTGTCACCACATGTTGAAAGACATCCCTAGAAAACTATGTTAAGATTAAGGAACTAACATTTCTGGGATGATAGAGTCACTACAACTGCAATAAACAGAAAAGTGAGCATGTGCTACTGCGTTACTGAAAAGTGGAAACTGAGAGAGGTGAGAGAAGTCTGCAAGGATTCTGCATGCAATCCAAATCTATTTGTGAGAGGAAAAGAACAATTTATCTTATATCAGTATTCATTACATTAAATAAATATTGGTGGAACTATCCTCCAGGAACTTTTCCTTAACGAGTCAGCAAGCTTTCATCTTTGGAAATGTTTTTAATGCTTGTTATACACTGCTTTTGTAGAAAGGATTATTGGAAAGAGAAATCTAAGGGAGTAACAGCCAAGCTTGTTGTCTCATGCTTCCTGGAGTCTACTTCTGGCCCTTCAGAATCCAATATTTGTGTTAATTGGTGAGATTTCTGGAAGAAATGGTTACTAATTAACAAACTTTTGTATTCTAGGATGTCTATTAGATATAAACACATTTCATTCTCTGTATTCTGACTTCATCTTCATCAATGCATGCTGACATTTTCATCCCCCAAATCCTATGAAAGTTCTTAATATATACCATTACTTTTCAGAGTGACAAAAAAGGTAACTGTAAGTAAGACACTTTTACATAGCATTAAAAATTACTTGGTAGATTACTTTAGCCATATGCACCCTTTACTATGCTGAACTTACATATTGTCAGGAAAGAAGGCTTCCCCTATGCAGCAGATAATACATTACCAGCCGAAATCAAGGGAAAAGCTTGTGAAATTTGTGCTGGATTAACTCCTTATCAAGAGCAGGATAAGAAGTATTTTCTTACGTTGGCTAAGCATTCCTTCCGAACCAGCAATTATTCATTCACAGCAAAGGACTAGAATGAGTTTGAAAAAAAACAAAAACTGTAATCCTCAAGTAGAAGTGGATCCATATATCAAAATGCTGAAATACATCAAAGGAAAAATCATTGACCCATCACTTCCCAACCAGAATGGATCTAAAATGATCTAGATCTGAATCTGTATGTACTACTTATTGGAAGTTAGCGTTTAATTCAGCCCAGTTTAAAGACATATCTAAAAACCACTAGGATGGATGCTATTCTCTGTAAATTCCAGTGAATAAGGTTTGGTAAGTATGGTCTGACTTGTGACTTACGAAAGAAACATAGCACTTTTCTATATGTGTGGCATACTAATTTTCAGAACTTGCAAACAACCAAAGCTTTAATTTATTCTATGCTACAGTAAGCATCCTGTACACATGGCACTTGCAATTCTTTCTGAAGCCTTTGCTGAGCTTTTATATGTGCTACTTTATACAACTCCAAGATAAGCCTTTTGAAAACACATAATATAGGATGAACTATAGTAGTAGCATGAGTCAGCTATAGTGATATATTTGAAGAAAAGATTTGTTGACAACCAGAACAAATGGCCACATCAGTCTTGGCATTTTATATCAGCTCAACAGCATTTAGTTCCAAAACCTTAGCAATTGGGCAAGGGCAAGTATATTGGTTGTCATGACCACCGTCTCGGGCAATGTCGGTTGTTCCCTGGCAGATATTGGTAAAGCAGCAGGAGACTATCTTATTATCATTAATTTTAATAGCTTTCCACATCTTAGTGCACCTTATGCAGGGTCGTAGAGACAGAGGATTGTGTATTGAGCTCAATCCTGCTCTTGTCAAAACGTGTGTAGAAAATGAGGGTGGCTTTGGAGATTGACACAATTAAAGAGGAAATGGAATGTGCAGAAAAACACCTAATGTGCCATCTCAGGGAAAATAGAAAGGAAGGACAGGAAAGGAGGAAACAATGGTTTAGCTTCCCAGCTAATGGTACAGACTGGGCACAACAACAGGAGTTTGGCTTTAGACATGAATGGGTGGCTTATTGTCATCAGAATAGTTTATTTTTGCTGCTTCTGGACATGGACAAAGAAACAAGTGATGGAGGAGGGCAGGAAAAAAATGCCAAAGGAAAAACTTGCTAAGGGGAGAGAGAAAGGAAATTCTGTTTTCATAGGTAACCAGGGCAGGGGGTGGGTGGGGTTAGAGAAAGAGGCGGGGGGAGAGAGAGAGGAGTTCATTTGGTGCATCAGATGTTTGAACCAACGTGGGAAGGGAAGGGAAAGGGAGGAGACTGATGACTAGACACAAAGATAGTTCTTGGGTGAGATCACACGGCACTTGCGTGGCAGCCAGGGGATCAGGCCCAGCCAGCACGGGTTCACGAAAGGCAGGTCGTGCTTGTCCAACCTCATCTCC
>VXAL01007465.1:44491-65066 GCA_013399475.1 Chauna torquata | reverse complement strand
ATATATATTGCATATTATTGTTGTTATTATTATTATTATTATTATTATATGTCTTCTAGATTATATTTGTAATGATGGTTGGATTTTGGACACTTTCCAAGGGTATCTCTGCTCTCCCAGTTACTGTGCCATTTTTATTTTTTTATTTTTTTGTTGGATTGCTCATTTTTCATTTTCCATAATATTCCTCCTTGATACATTTAAAGAAATGGTAATCCTTAGAGTCGGGTGGCTCTCTTAGTGCTAGTAATTAGGGAGAAGTTCCCCTCTTGGTGGTATTAGTAAGAATTGTCAGAAGCTGTTTTTTTTCTGAATTATTCTTTCTTGAGCAATGCTGTAAGTGCAACAGATTTTACAGCCATGTCCCTGTGCTTAAGGTGGTGACCTTTGTCATTTCTCCACTTGAAAATCCTAATCTCTGAGCTGCAGTCAAGTTTCTTTTCTTGCTCTTCTAGCTGCAGTGGTTTTATGTTCCTGGCCAGCAGTAGCCCAGTTTCTACAGAAGAGCAGTAGAGGGTTAGAGCTAATAGGCTGGTCACATTTTACATATGTTTGATTCCTTTCAGGAAAGGGGTACACCTTCAAGAGGTGACTGCTCTGGCCAGTAGTCTGCTATGGGAAAGGTGAACAGTACTAGTACTATCTACAGCTTTTGTCTTTTAAAGCACCAAGTCGTAAAGAGTCTATGAACCATATACATAGATACCTTAAGGATTCAACAGAAAATGGGGGACCTGAGCTCTAGGTCCAGCAGCATTTCAGTCCTGTTTTTGGTGTTACCTGCTCGCAAACAGTTAAGAGGTTAAGAGTTGCCTGATTTTCTCTGCAGGCTGAGAGAGAGCTTATTTATTCAGCTGATGAGAGATCTGTTCTAACTTCCAATTTATTTTTGGACGCTGCTTTATTTAATTTGGGCACAGTTGGTCTTCCATATCTGACTATACATAGTGTTTGGAGAAGATGAATGTTTGGGAAAGAAGTTACAGGAGAAATTCAGGGGTTTTGAGCTTAAATGGAAGAATATCTAGAGATAAGACAGGGTAGAGATGCAGAAGTTTGCACTATGAAAGAAAAAATGGAACTGATTAACACTAAAGAGCTTGTTTGTAGATAACTTTGTTAATATTGACCGTCAGAGGCTCTGTTATCCACTCTCTAATCAGGTCCACTTTAAGCTCAAAACCTGCTAATGCATGCTTCTGAAGGGTCTGAATGAACACTGCTTTATATGTCCTCGTATCTAGCTTCCTACTCTTTTTGTATGGTTTTAGATCTGTTCTTTTATGAATGAGATGTCTGGTAAGAATGAAAATTTTTCTTAAAACAGGAGATCTCTTTTCTCTCTCTTGCGTGTCAGTCATGCCCTTCTGTTGATAGATAAAATTTATGTTTCTGCCTTTCTATTTTGTCACATCTATAAAGCATTAAAAAGGAACTAAGTGGGGGCAGGGGGGTGTCTTTAAATTTCATTTTAATGAAACCTACCAGTTTTCCAATCTCTTCCCACTGCCAATGGTATCTATGCCCTCTTATAACCTTGTTTACCTCTTCTGACAAATACTCACTGCTGTGCCAATCAGCTTCTTTTTAACTGTCTCCTTTTTTCAGTTCTAATGGAAAGTCAGCCTGTTATGTGGAGATCATTAAACCTGTTCTTTCTTATGTTCCTTCCCCCTCCCCCTGTTTCTTTGACATGAGGAGAACTTTGCAGAAGGCTCTGGCAAAAGTGTCAAAACTGCAACCAACTAACTTATTTACTTGTTTATAAAAATTGATATAAAAAGAATACATTATATACAGTAGCTTAAAATGATCTTAATGGTAAATAAATGTATGCAGACACATCCCCCTCCCATATTTCTTTCAAGAATCTGTAGTCAGTGGACTTGATGGTTGCCAAGGTTAATGTTTGCCACCTTCTTTTTTTTTTTTCTCTTTAATTTTGTACAGTTTTTGCAGCTCTTAAATTTCTGTACCTTCTCTATCAGAGGCATCTTGGCAATCAATACAACACATTGCTGACCTTCTGCCTGCTCTTAAAAATTCTGGTGTATGTGTATTTTTTTCTGCACTAGTGGTAATTCCTTAAGTGATTGAATGTGAAATACTGTAACAAGTCATGTTTGAAAATAGCTACAATAATCCAAAATTATATCTTTGTTTACTTCTCATGTTGTCTTTTTTTTTTCCTTAGTTAGTGTCTATTTCTAGAATTCTGGACTCTAATAAAATTACATATACAGGGGAAGACAAACTTAATTTTCTTAACATGGACTGCTGTGGGTCCATCTTTGAGGGCTCTGGCATCTCAGCTCATGTTTACTCCAACATAAGCTGAGAGCACAATATATTATTTAAGACTACACTCCAACATCCTAGGCAGCTTCATAGCTCTACTGACTGTTCATGTTATTTGAGACACATTTAAAACCTGATCTTGCATGCACCAGGGAGCTGATAGGAAACTAATGAAATTGGAGTACTCAGAGGCGTAGAAGTAAACATATATAGAAGGATATACAGGGCTAGAAATTGTGCAAGGAGAAGTTCTTGAGTGTATTTCTAATTGCTTGCTCGGCTTCTTTGCTCTTTTCTCCATGAACTATGTAAAGTGTTACCACTATAGTATATACTAGTGCAGGCTGAAAGTTTTCAGTGAAAGCGTAGTTTCTCTAAAATCAAAATCTTACATTGTACTATTTTTATCAAAAGCATATCTTTGTATATCATGGGTAATTTAATCAGCAGGTTGAGTTGATTGAAAGTGGTGGGTTGTCATATCAAACTTAAACGTTTCCTTTTGGGACAGGCATCTGCCTCACGACTGTTTGGATCTGTTTTTTGAAATATATTCTTCTGATTTGTTTGATTGAGACACAGATTTAAGTCAAGTAGTCCTAACACTTGAGCTCTTAGCTGCTCCAGGCCAAGGGAAGGATTGTCTGTCCCCTCTCTCCAATTTGACCTTCAATTCTATCCTTGTTGAAGACAGAATACGTGTTACCATAGAGAGTTTAGGTTTTGATGAACTGGCATTTTCCATTTGTCAGGAGTTTTCTGACAAGCACCACAGGATGTGCATTCCTCACATACCAGAACTCTTCATCTAATTCACTGGTGGCTTTGGCTACTACACAAGGAATGCAGCACGAAGTAGAGTTAAGTCTTAGATTTTTTACTGGCAATATTATTATTATCTTTCAGCCTGACTATGGCAGCTTTTGCTTACGAGTCATCAACATGTATAAAAGCCTTCCCATTGAAATAAAGTGTTTGTAGGCTCTGGCAATATTTATTCTCCACAAACCTTTATTCCTCCTTTCTCTCTCTTCCAGTAACAATTTGAATATAAATGAATGTAGTGTTGTAGTGTTCTCCTGATGACTTTGCAATAGATCTCTATTTTTTTTCTGTTTGTGTTGTCCTAAAAAAAAAAAAAAAATTACTTATTTATTTGTTTTTTTCTAGAAATAAATCCATATGGTGAAGATGGAATTCATTAACAACTTCAGTTTTGCTGTTGTTTAGGAACTTGTCCCATACATTCTTTTTGACTTTAAGGAACTGTCAGGTACTGGGATATTGGAGACAGAGTTTTTCAAGACAGCATAAGCAGTAATGGAGCTCTGCCTTGATTCTTGTTCTTACTGTGCATGTACTTCTGCAGTGTGCCTGCAGACCAAAGCACCTTCAAGCAAGCTTACAGTTTTTCTATCTTATAGAAGCTTATATCCTTTCTATCTGTAATGCAAGGGTACTTAATAGTGATTTGAGACAGTCTTACAGTATTTAAACCCCACATCCCTAACCCCAAAGTTTCCAAGAAAAAAAATGCAATGGAGAGGAGCAGAACTTCTGCATGCTACTTATCACCCCTCTATATTGGAGCCATCCTGATTTTTCCAAAACCTTTTAGTCTACAGAAGGTTAAACAAGATTGGAATGTTTCTCTCTCCTTTACCTAAAGGCCTGTTACTCTGCCTTTTTCATTGCTCTCTAAAGCGGAAAGGAAAATATTTTTTCTTGAAATGTTTTACTTGTTCTTCTGGGAATAAATGATAAATGAAGAAGTCACTGCCATGTTCTTCAAACAGGCTTTCAATTCTATGTTATGTGTCTACTTTTAACTGCCAACCTAAGTAAAATTTACCGCCATGGGAAAGAGCAAAATACTCAACTATATTTTCAGAAATAGAGTAAGGTACATGCAAAGGAGTTTTAAAAGTCAGGTTCCTTTCTATATAAATAGTGCTACATCTCCTACAAGCCTGCCTCTTCATATTAAAGAAGGCTGAACACAGTTTCTTAGGAGCTATTGTAAAATGTAAAGGTATGAGGAATGTGTAAATACATTTTATCTTGGGAAAAATGACTTTACTGATCTGGGATAAAGAGAGGCTTGGGTGGCTAAGCAGGCCAGTGTAGTGCCACAGTAGACTAGGCTGAATTCTTTGTTGCTTATGTTAAGCAAGACCCATTGCTAGTAGATAATCGTGGCAACCAGCAGGGAGATCATTTCAAACTATGCAAGAAGATAGAAAAGGAAGGATCTGGAATGGAAAGTTCATTGAATCAACTGACTACAGTCAACCTTTTGCAATCATGCCTTTTCAAAGATTGTGTCTTCATGAATTGTGACCCCCAAGATGGGAGGCTCAAAGCCAACAATTCCCACTCCTAAACAGGAATCTCAAAACATCGCCATAGTTACCAGGCACAACATGAAAAACAACATGGAATAAACAGGCAAGTCTGCGTATGCTGCCATCAATGTTTACAGGCATAAACTAAAATTTCAGTGTGAATTACCAATAGGCTTTTTTTCCTTTTTAAATTGGGAATGCACTTGGCATGTCTCCAGGTCTGAAGATGCTAAGATTCGTCCTTCTCCCTTTCGTTACTTAATTAGTAACATGCTCATGCCAGTCTGTTTCTCAGACTCATAAGTAATACTGAAATGTTTGAGGTACAGGTCTGAAAGGAAAACATGTACTTGTTTTCTAAATGTTCCACTGCAAGTAAAGACTTTAGTCCAATGGGAGTGTGACCTTCCAATGTAAAAGGTGAATTTATTGAACTTAATTGAGGATGACATTTACTTAATCCTCTGAAAATCCTTATGATTTCAGTGCCCAAGAGAGCCCAAAAAAAGGAGAAAGAATATCCCTAAAAGTGTCTGTTGTACTTCTCATCAGTATGATTAGGGTCAGTTATCATTCCCTGAAGACAGTTCTAATACCACATTTCTTATAAAGCCTGGCCTCTACTTGCTTTTTTGAGATGGCTTTTTAATATAATTCATTAGAGCTATTCTAAATGCTGTTTGCTAAGTAGCTCAATCTCAGTGAAGCAGTTCTCCGCAAAGCAGGAAGTGAATTGTTAGGACCAGGAATGAACTGAACAAGGAGGGAGACAGCCTAAGGGAACTGAATCTTCTGCCCCATTTACACAGCCTGATGTGGAGCATGCTTTGTCTCATGAGAAGAGGGAAGAGAAGCTGCTCTTGAAGCAGTTGTTGCCCTCTGCTTCCCTATCAGCATCATGATTGCAAGCAGCTCTTGAAGGACGTTGGCCACTGACACCTCCTGATCCCACTGACACCACTCTAGCTGAATTAGCAAGGATTTTGCATTGTTCAAAACAAAATAAGAGCTCATTCAGTACTGTCTGGATATGCACATTCTGTGTCTGCTTCAAGATGTTTTCATTGCAGGTTCAGGGAATGCACCACACCTTGAATTCTAGTTTAGTCTGAACAGCAATGTGATTTGAGGTAAAAAGCCTTAAATGCTTGTATTTCATACTCACGGTTATCCTCTGCAGCAATTTTGAAGGCGATAATAAGACAGACAGTTCAGAACCATTTAAAATCATAAGTCAAGCCCTAAGAAATAATCCAATTAGGTTTTAATAATAACATAGGGTTGGGTTCTTTTTTATTATTTTATGCTTTTGAGCCTTCAAAATTAATTCTTGTAATATATTCAAGCTCCTTTTCCCCTTGAGACTGTATATTAAAAATTCCTCTTTATTTTTAATTGAGCTTGAGCTTTCAGCTAATAGCCCACCTCTTGAAGTAATGTAAGAAAGATTTTCAAATACCATATTACCTACAATGAAAACGATAGTCGAGAAAGAAAAAAACAGTGCAAACTCTTTGAAGGAGAGTCTAGCAATTTGCAGAAATTCTAGCTCTGTGTTCCAGTAGGAATAATGGGAGTGGGAAAATGCTCTAATTACTTTATAGAATGGAATTCAGTTAATTTATGAATAGGACTGGGTTGTATAGAATGTCAGGTTATTTCTTGTTCCATACAGTACTGGAATTGCAAGGAGTTGTACAGGAATACTGATTCTTTTCTGCAGAAAAACTGAAGAAGGATTAAAATTGAGACTAAAAAATAATCCACGTATTGGAACCAGTAAATGCTGGTAAGTGCCTGCCCCAGCAGAGAATAGCTGGGAAGGAAGGATTTTTGGCCAAGCAGCTTGGGAAGAGATTTGAATCAAGAAGAGTTTGAATATGATTTATACACCACTCGTAACTGGCGTGTATGAAAACTATCTTAATTACCTGTCTCCTCAGCTGTGCATTCTGTTTGAGAAGTGCTTAATGGAAGCCTAGAAAATAACTGACTTACTCATATGAATAAGTTCTACTCAGAGAGAGTTGTTGAATTGCGTCTTTCATGAGGCAGAAGTCATAGACTGAAAGTTAACGATGCTTTCAGCAGTATTTGCTTTCTTGCAGGACAAATACTCCACGTTTCCCAGGAAACGCACTGCCTATCATGACTGATACCTGGTTTCAGCTGATCCAGATGCCTAGTCACTGTCACCATGCAGAAATGCACACATACTAACCACAAAAATCTCCTATCGCACGGGAAACATTGCAATTCAATAGAAAAAATATGAGTCTTGCAGGTTCTGGATCCCACTTGTCTTACCAAAAAGGAAAGAAAACAAAACAAAACAGAACAGCCCTGTGCCTGCACCTTCTTGTGTGTTCTGTTTGAACCAGAAATGAAACTGCAACCTGAGGATGACAAATCTACTTTTCCAGCTGATGTTCTACAGATACTTGACAGCTGGCTGTTGGAGATTAGTTGCCTATCTCTGATATTTAAATGTCTGCAGTATCTGAACATCTAAGCATCTAGATATAATGTGCTCATCTTCCCAACACCACTGTGAAGTGGGAAAGTGTTGTCTCCAGAGTGAAGGCTGGGTATGCGGTTGGTGCTGGGTGATTAACTGGGCCTGAACCAACCCAGTGCCAAAATCTGATGTGTCAAATCCCCCTGCTCTATCCCCTTGGCTGCTTCCTCCATGGCTGTGTATGTCAACAGCCAGAAACAAAAAATACTGGTGAACCTCTCAGATGAGATACCTTCCATACACAGTGAATATGGACTTCTTTCTCTCTGCATTATTGTCTCTCAGGTCCTACTTTCCCTATCAAAACTCTTTTTCTATTCTTGAGACAAAAAGTTCCAAGGTGCCTTATTTCAGCTGCAGGCTTCAACTTGGCATTAAAAGCAGCCTGCAGTTTCCTCTGGCATTTACAGTGGGATCAGCCAGGACTGGCCCACTCTTACTGTCAGGTTCCCAGTGCATTCAGAACCCAGGCTGGGGATATTTAACATGGATTGAAGATTCAACAACATATCTGGATGCTTAAAACTTTGGCTTAAAATGAAGGGAGAAACCAAGTTTTTGTTAACTATGCAAAAATAGCTAGAAGATTCTGTTTAGTCTGTGTTCATATGGCAGTCTCTGTTGAATTAAAGCCAGGCCACCCTATGAGAGCAACCCAAACCCTAGCTTCTTAGTGTACCTAAACTGAAGTTTCCTCTGCTACATTACATTAATATTCACAGCAGCCAAATACGATGTCTCTTAGGATCCTTTCTTTAAGTAAAGTAACAACCAAAAGGGCAAAACTAATTTGGAAATTCTTTCCTTCACAGGAAAGTTAAAGATAAGTAATATGTGTGTAAAGCAAGAAAAAGGATTAAAGTGAAGATTAAAGTAAAAGAGAAAAGATTTGGATACATACATCTCTTCAGCCTTGCATCCAGCTTGATGAACTCCTGTTCCAGACTAACTCAGGTGTACACCTGATTGTCAGAGTAATATCTCAATATATTAGGGGTATCTAGATGGCTTGGGGTCACAAACGGCTTATGTTATGTGCAGGAGTATTGGACACAGTTTACTCACAGTTGTGTGCAACTGACCTTGAAAAAATTCAGACAGTTAAGCAATTGAATACATCCTAGGACACTGAAACTTCACCCATGTGAAAAGTCTTTCAAAGTGACAAGTACAGAACAGAAAAACTTTGCTGTCTAAATATACATATCTGGTGATGTTTTTATACAGGATACTTTTGGATAGTGCACAGGATGTATAGGAAAACTGTGTCCTTCTGCAGAGGCAGCTGGAGGCCAGCTAACTGAATCATAGAATCACAGACTATCCTGAGTTGGAAGGCACCCATGAGGATCATCGAGTCCAATTCCTGGCTCCACACTGGACCACTCAGATATCAGACCATATGTTTGACAGCGTTGTCCAAACACTTATTAAACTCTATCAGACTTGGTGCTGTGACCACTTCCCTGGGGAGCCTGTTCCAGTGCCCGACCACCCTCTCAGTGAAGAACCTTTTCCTAACATCCAGCCTGAACCTCCCCTGTCACAGCTCCATGCTGTTCCCTTGGGTCCTGTCGCTGTCACCAGAGAGGAGAGATCAGCGCCTGCCCCTCCGCTCCCCTCATGAGGAAGTTGTAAGCTGCCATGAGGCCTCCCCTCAGTCTCCTCTTCTCTGGGCTGAACAATCCAAGTGACCTCAGCTGCTCCTCATACATCTTCCCCTCTAGACCCTTCAACATCTTTGCAGCCCTCCTTTGGACACTCTCTAATAGTTTCATGTCCTTCTTATCCTGTGGCAACAAAAACTGCACACAGTACTCAAGGCAAGGGTCAGTCTTGGGTCAGTCTCTAATGTCTGTGTTTAGGAAAGTAAATACCAGCAATAGTTCCAGTCATAACCCTTTCCATAGCTTTTAGTTATGTGTTGATTTTTTATAGTGACTTATTTCCTGAAGGTCTTTTTTAACAGATTTTTCTTTTCTTATGACACCCTGGAGTAAGAATGTGTAAATCTAGAGAGAAGAGGATAGTTCCATACATTTTAATTACATCATACTTACTGGGTTATGTTTAGCCAGAAAATGAAGAAATCTTTTTCAAAACTAAAGTAAATGACAAAGTAAAATATTTTCATGGTTATGTGATTTGGCTTTAATATTCTTTTCACATTTTATTCTTTCTTTCTTAAGATAGTAAAATTAAACTAGAAAGTATGAAGCCTTAGAGTTTAATTTTATTAGGTTTAGTTGTGGTTTTTAGTCATATCTAACTTCTTCCGCAATTTATACAAATTGTCTACAATATTTACAGTTCAGCATTGGAGTGGTAACCAAACAATTAGGGGAAAGAAACGGAAGTAATACAAATGGAAATGAAAGTGCAGATCCGGAATTCTCAGACCACAGTATTCCATTAATCTGCTGGGGAAGATGTGTCTTGTGATTTGTGGATGGAGCCAGTAGCTTAATATTAATTGAATCAAGAAGAATTTACATTTTACCAGAAGCAACACACAAGGAAGTCATATTATTACATTCCGGAAAAAGTAAATGATGGCTTTGCCTGAAGTAAAGCTCAAAAAGAGGATGTAAACATTGTTATTAGGAATGTAAATTCTGGAACTCAAGTCTTGAGTAGCAGGAAACTCCAGCAAGCTCCTTATGACAAGACAGTTAGAGAATAAACACCTCAGGAATGATGATACCAGAATCCAGCCCTCCGATCTCAACATTTTATGAAGGAAATAAATCCTATGGTCCCCACTTTCAAGAAGAGGAAAAGTGGAAAGAGCAGATATAAAAAAAAGATCAAGAACTCTGCTGAGCGCCCGTGTTGTGCTCAGGCTGTGAGGCGGTGGGGGATTAGGTGGTCTGTTGCATGAGAGATGCAATTTTCAGCAGCTATTGGATCCGACATACGTGAGAAAAGATAAGTGAAAAGACAGCACTTCCCCATGCTGTGTTCATAAGGTATGGAAGGTGGTTCTTCCTTGCCTTTACCTCGTATTACCTTTTCTACACCACTTTATACACCATAGAAATTCAAGCCAAGAATTGGAATTCATCTTTTGATTTTCAAGGCTGTGCAGGCTGATATACAGACTTTCTTCTGCTGTGATGAATTTCATTTACACAAGGCATTATTCAGCTGGTTTAAATAGACAATATTATCCAATGAAACAATATTTTTTTTTTCCTTGCAATTTAACAGGAGACTATCCTTACAGTGCTTGAGAAAAAGGTTTGGAAAAAAAAAACATAAAATACAACACAATTAATATAAAATCCTAAAATGTAGGAGTATATCAACAAAAGAAAAAACTTTCAACAAAAAGTGAGCATCTTAGTTTTCAAATTTTAAACAGTCTAATGAGAGCTATATGATGCAAACATTAACTTAGCTACGTAATTGACTCAGTGCTTAACAAGTAGAGTTGTTGTAACAAATATTAATAAGTTCCTATTAATCAATTCTTTGGCGTAATATTTTCCTTTAGTAGGACTGAATGTTCAAGCCTCAAAGAAAAAAGGCAAAAATTATCAATTTTTCCCTGCTGTGATTGCTCCACTCCTTTCCTTAAAACCATCAACTTTCAAGTATTTGAATCCTTCCACAGGTTCACATTTTGCACATTGGCCATGATAGTGAGCCAGGAGGATACAATTAAAAGAATTTTCTCATGTTTGTTATGCAATATACGCATTTTTACTCTCTTTTTCCATCTTATACACCAGTGAATATTTTAAGAACACTTAGTAACAAAAGGGTGAATAATTCAGTAACACAAGAATCAACTATCAGCTAATCTAGTCTACACACGCATCTCATATGGAGCACATCCTCACAAATACTGTCACCAAAGAAAAAAAAGAAAGTGAGTTTCTTGAAATGTAAAAAAAAAAACATTAATTCTTATCTTTTGAATGAAAAAAATGGCCTAGAATGAATAAGTAGAAGCTGAATGAAATTTTCGCTGCATATCTACTTCTGAGAATGGCTATATTGTAGTTTTATGACAGTGGTTAAAAAAATGTATAAATAATTCTCTATAAAAACATTTATGTTCACATTCTGTTTCTGCAAAACTGCAACTTTTGCAACAACAACAACAACAAAAATGCCAAAAACCTGTTTTGAATTTCAAAAGTTTAAGTCACCCCTGTTCAGAATAAATTATGTTTTCTCTTTTGAAATACAAAATGTCACCAGTGGAGGGAACCTATTCTTGGAAACTGTTTTGGAAAATATATTTTTACTACTTACACAATGTTGTCTCCTACCTTTAAATATTTAGTGAAATGTTGAACTTCTGAGTTGTTCAGTTTCACTGAAAATATTTTTTACAATTTATTCCATCAATATCTATTTTTTCATTTGTCTTGTGAAGGGTTTATTCAAAAGTGTTTTTTTTTTTTAAACTGTGTAAATTCTCAGATAAAAAAAAAATCTAAAAACATTTAGTTATTTTCAAGAACTACTTTTCTCCCCAGAATGTGGAGACACAATTATAGGTTAACCCAATGTGCTGTGTTTTAAAGAGGGCTTATCCAGTTGTTTGCTTTGCACCTGTTCATTTGTGTATACAGACAACGGTAGTTGAGTATAGAACTGCAGTATCCACCGGTGTTACCTGATTTTTTGCTAACAAAGAAACTCTTGTGTTTTCATTTTGCATATAAATATGTCTAATGTCCTCTTAAATGAGTTAATTGTAAGTCTCCATATAGATCCATGTATGTAGATCATAAAGTTTGTTTGAGAGTCTAGCTGTACATATGTACAAAGTGGAAACTTTTTGTAGGTTCACTTACATGGGCATGACCTTGCACTTTCATTTATAGGTGGAAATCAGGTTGATGTCTACCTGATTCCAAAATTGCAGGATTTTTTACTTCACCATTGGAATGGATTTATAGGTTGATTTAGGGGAAGAAAAAAAAAAAAAAAAACAGAACTTATATGGGATCTTACTTGTTCTTTAATTACTGTGTCTGTTACTCCTTGGAAAATAATTTACAGTATGCATGGGACTGCAAGCTGGAAAATGCATTACCTCTTAGTTTGCTCATTCATTAGAGTTTTGCGAATGAGCATCAGGTTCACTATTGAACAGAAATTGAAGTTGTCAGAGCAATACACTTGGGAATTGGTTATGGAAAGTAAGACAATTTTGTCTTTAATGAATATTATGTGATCATTGGCTTTGTTGTTCACATGGGACAGAGAAATCACCTTTAGTAGATTACACAGCTAAACCAATTTACATAATAACATCATATGCATTAAAAATACGTTGCCCTTGTGGAGGCAGGGTTCAACTGTTGGAGAGATAAAAATAACTGCCACAAACCAGCATTTCCAAGCTACGCAGATCAGTAGGGATCACAAAATTCTCTTGGACATCAGCTTCAGTAGATTTCAGCACTAAACCAATTTCCTGAAGCACATTATGCACTTTGAAAGAATTTGCTTTTTGAATCATACAGGGTTCTCTTAGGAGGCAAGTTAAAAGATATTTAATTCTATTAAAACTTTTCCTGCTAACTCATATCACAAGGGATTATGTAATCCTATGAAAATGGTCATTATGGAGGAAATCTGATTAGTAAACTAACACCCTTAAATAGACTGTTACACTTGGAGCATACATACGGATTATATTAATATTTCTTCTCAGTAGTCAGCTCTGACTTGTATCCAGTACTTAGGTAAGTTCTTGGGAAGGACACTGGCACAGACTTTTATTAGATAGTTTCAAAACATATTTTGGATGATGACCATCTTTCTCAAAGAAGGATTTAATTCTGTTTGTGGATCATTTTTTTTGCCTATACCAGAGGGAATAATAGTCCTGGAGTAGAACAAGGACTGGATTCATGAAATGATTTGTGCACTCTTTACGTTCTTTCCTACAATACAAATTATATAATTTATTTCCCCTGTGAGTAATGGTCCCCGAGAAGAGAATTCAAAGTAGTCTGCAAAGTCGCTAGCTGAGGGGATAGGGAGCAATCACATACAGAGATTTCTTAAGCCAGTCAGTAGCACACTGAGGAAAGGGTTGAGTAAATAAATTCTGTCTTGCTCGTTCATTTAGTCAACAGACTCTTAAGGGGAATTACCTACAAGCACCCCATGCCAGTCTACCTCATGCATTGACTTCAGTATCCCATGGCAACATTTTTACATAGATCCTTATAATAAAAAAAAAAAATTAAATTAGGCTAGAATAAGAAGTAGGTGTTTTCAGGATTGAGACTGTGTTGCGTATCCCCACAAAAGTTGAGTAGGAGAGAATTTAGCTTGATGAGAATTACTGATAGATATGGGCTAAAAGAATGTGCTGCTAGGAGCATATATTTACACATATGTTGTTACTGAGTTAGTACTGAGATTGTTACCTACTGTAAGCAGGCTGTGAATACAGTCATCACAGTCCAGGCTTTCTCACAGAGACAGAAAGAGACCCTCTCACCCAGGGAGGAAATGAAATAGTTCCGTAAATTCTCAGGGTCGTCCAACGTAGAACTTGTACATCCAACAGTAGATTTCAATAACTTTCCTCTGTGCAGCCCTAGGTGTGATTTTGCCAGTCCTTGATTCTTGGGCCCTTTTATTATTACAGACCTGACTTGTTCTGGCTGAGCCACATTCAGTATGTTACCATTTTCCCATTTTCATTACTGTCCCCTCTGTGGGGTCCCCATCCCTGCAGCAGATTCAGCAGGAGGGTAAGCGTGACTACACCTCAGCTGCTTCCCTCTGGTATTTTTGCACGTATTTACCCTTTTTTCTTATCAAAAAATCAGATGGGAAAGTGATTTACCTAGTTTAATTGCTAGTTTAATATCAAGATCATGCTCTCCAGAAGTAATTTCTTAATTTTAAGTATCACATCACCTAACTACACAACGGTAAGTTTGTATGTGCAAGCGTATGCATTTAATTACCTTTTTTTTTTTTTCTTTCCCAGTAGAATTACAAGTGCAAAAACCTTTATTTTATGAGGACTAAGGGAAATTACTCCAAGGATTTTTGCAGAGTATTCATTCCAGTCTTGGGAATTCTTTATGCAAACAAACGCCTACTGCAGTATGTGGATTTCAGGATTTAGCTTCATCAACTTCATCAACAGCTTCATATACATATATATGAATATATATGTGTATATATGTGTATATAGATATACAAGTGTAATCAAATCTTGAATGCTCTTAGCCATTTTGTGCAAGAGAAGGCAAGAATTTGGAATGAAATGTACCATCAGTAGTAAATTCATAATCTAATTTTCAACTGCTCATGTCCAGTCTATCCTGTAAAGTGGTATTGTGAAAAAAAAAAAAAAAAGTTATCTGAAGTGAGATAAATGCATGATTTCCTTCAGATTTCCTTCATATTCCAGTAATGAAGTTCAAAACTGTTTGGGGATATTTTTTTGAAATAGTATTCTGTCTGTACTTACAATTTATATGTCCTAGATTTTTCCAGCAGTGATCATGGTGCCAAAATAAATCACTGGGATCTGCAAGAAAATTGATGTTCATTAATCGAAGAAATTTAACCAAACTTTTGTCTTTCAAAGCTGAGTATTGAAATGTGAACTCCAGAAAGCAAATTTCAGAAAATGAAAGGCTATACAAATAGAACTGTGGTGAGAAATTTTGTTGTGATATTAAAGTTGGATATGAAAGCAGCCTGGCCATAAAAAGTATGACGGATTACTTGACTCAGCCTCTACTTTAATGCCTTCTTGTTTGATACTTGTGATCTGTGACCTGTACTGAGCAACTAAGCAGCTTTTTGATGAGATAAAAAGACTCACACACTATGATCTATACCTACAATATCATATTTTGCAGGGAAACTTTAAAGGATTTTTGTCTTTTTCTGAAATAAGACTTTCCCCATGTTTGGTTGTGCTCAGGTTCAGGCTCCAGAGAACTGCACAAATTTTGTTGTTTATCAGCTACTGTGTGATTCTTTTCTTGCAACACGAAAGCATGGCACAGCTTCTATCAGCTTTGCTGTCTTCAGAAGTGTGGTGGCCCATGTTCAGCAGACAATGCTTGGTTAAATATTTTAAATACCTTTAAATAAGTAAATACCTCACAGGTGATTTTTCATAAAGGCAGAGACAGATATCCTCTCCCTGAACAAGCCTGTCCTAGATTTTCTACCTACTACATCAGCTCAAGTTGCAGCTCATTTTAATTTCCTTGAATTCCCCATCTGAAGAAGGGTCTGTGTCAAGACTTTCTCTTGCCCCAGAGCTCTGTTAGAGAAAGAAAATATTGAAGAAAATAATTGGTTCAAAGACATGGCCAAGGAGAATTAAGACATCAGTTGGCGAGCCCATTAAAATGTCAGGCATTATCTCCCATAAGTGACAGCAGGAGACTGAAATTCAGCCTTTAATATGTTAATCATTTATTTCAGAAAATAAGTCTGTTCCCTCTCTAATACATTTGTGTGGAAACATATCCACCTGACTGGCCCTAGGCAAACTGTTTTGGTGGAACACATCTCTTCCACATGACATAATTCTCTGCCAACAAAGCCAGTGCTCACACAACCCTCCAACTGCTTCAATCAACAGCACGAACACCACTTCACTACCGCTTGGAGGTGTCTGTCATTCCCATCCAGTCATTGCAGCTGCTGTGTGTGTCTGTATCACTTCCTAAATCAGGGTTGCTATAGAAAGAACAATTTCTGAGAGGCATGTTTCCTTCAATAGCAGGGATGAAAATTAATCATTGCATGTGACTCTTGAAAGACCAGGAGAGGTATTTACGGCAGCTGGAAGTTTGGCAAGATGAACAAGATGTGCGGGCTAGGAAGGGGCAGCACTGGGATAAGGACAGGAATCCTTAACAGGGAGAAACAGGAAGGTCATAATGGAGAGAAAGAGAGGAGGGTGGGGAATAGAGGAATTCCAAGACTAGGTGAAGGAGAGGTGAAGTTTTAAGAAACAACAGAAAGGCAGGAAAAATGGGTAGGAAAATACAACAAAGGAGCGAGAAAAGTTAAGCCAGAATTTATTAAGAAGAAGAAAATGGAAGAAATCAGAAAATGGAAGAATCAGTCGTAGTGAGCCAGATCCCACTTTACAGACACATAAAACAACCATGCTAACCCCAGCCACCACCATCTTCACTCCAGCATTCCCATGTCCTTCCCTTCCGTCTACGGTCTTCCTTTCTCCCTCTCCAACCCCCTTCCCGAGCTACCTGTGTTCTCAGACCTGACGTCTCCATGCACTTCTCCATGATGTTTCAGCCTGAGCTGTTTTGTTCCACACCATTTCGCTCTGCACCTTTCCTGCTGGCTCCATGTACTCATGGAAGAAGGACAGCGCTGGTAGATGCTGTGGTGATGATTGCACTCCAGCAGCCATGCGATCAGAGAGAGAAGTTCACCAAAGGGGCCTGGGGAAGCTTTCTGGGAATGTGGGGACTGTCGATGTGCCAGCCTGATGGGGCTGATTATGGAGGTATGTGCAGGTTAGGGGTAGGAGAGATCAGTGTGGGGAGCTAGAGAGTGCTGTGGCATGCAGGAGGTGATGTGTGTGTTGTGAGAGGTGCAAGCCATGATGTGTGATGACCCTGCATGAGGTGCGAGGACAGGCT
Source organism: Chauna torquata (assembly GCA_013399475.1). Lineage (NCBI taxonomy): Eukaryota > Metazoa > Chordata > Aves > Anseriformes > Anhimidae > Chauna > Chauna torquata. Next base: position 48,276 of record VXAL01007465.1, on the reverse strand, counting down.
GCAGTGCAAGGCCCTCGAGGAGCCTGGTGATGGCCAAGCAGGGAGAGGCTCCAGATGCTTCACATCCAACCTACCAAACATAATTAAAAGCACAGTTGGATACCTGGTGCAGCTCTCTTCGAAAGAGTAAAGGAATGGAAATACTGACATCTGAAAAGCTTTTTGGTAGAGAGAGCAGAATATAGTATGTGGAGCTCTAAGCTATGCTAGAAGAGATTTTGATGCAGTTCCCAACTCAGACACCTCTGTGACCTTTAACATTTTGCTCTCTGTATAATGGCCTTATATCCTTCAGTTACAGGGAAATTTTCAGACTAAAAACCCTTTTAATGACAGTGACCCTCTCAGGCAGTACGGTAATGAAAGCTGTACAAGCTGTACAATTATCAGGGTAGACAAGTGAGAGTCCAGGCTCCAGGCTTGTTAAGAGAAAAGTGGTGGTACAATTTAATGCCTTTAGCTAATCTCTCACTTTTTTGTGTGTGTGTATGTGTGTGTGTGTAAGGCAGTGGAGAAATGGTTGGATGCACTCTGTCATTGTGTCATGTATTCAAATGCAGACTGAAGAGATTATTTGTTTAGAGGAGGCTATTTTAAAGGAAAACAAGCAGTTAAGCATTTGATTGCTATCAAAATCTGATGCTTTGAATATCTAATACCCACCTGTGCACCAGAAAATATTTTTTTTAATTTTTATTCCTGTACAGAGTGAAATATGGAACAAAAAAGGATTATCTAATTAGTTTTCCTGTCTGTTTTCTGACAGGGTTTGAAGATTTAATTTCCCTATTTTCCCTATTAGTCAAGTGATACAGCTGGACTAGCTATCAAGACCAGACTCTGAGTCAGCTATGCTACATCTAATGGACCAGGGAATAATTCCTTTGCCTTCGGTAGTCAGAAAGACTTTCAAAGACACAGATACTCTATCTGATACTGGAAAATATGACAGTGAGCACCTGTCGTTACCTAGAGACTTCCTCCCACTAGAACAAGCTTCTAGAATAGGTGCTTGAATTGTTCCCAAACAGATAGTTAAAGCAGCCGTCCGTAAATATAAGACTGCATTTGGACTTCAAGGTCAGGTTGCATTTCTAAAATACATTGCAATCTAAATTTTGAACCAGCATTCAAGCCTGGAGGTTTACTCTCTCCTAAGCCCCCAGACAGTTCTTTTCCCCTCACTTTAACACATCTGTTCCTCTGTTGGTTTCATTTGCATCAGAACAAGGAAAACAAACAAAAAACCAAACCAAAACAAAAAAGATATCTGCCATATTTGCTGCTATTAAAAGCCATTTCCCTTAGCGAAGCCAGGACAACAAGCCTGTGGTGAGTAGCTGGGACTAGCTGTGGACAATGAAGATCAGTGTACTGCAATGCTTGGTGACACAGAATGTAAACACTACACACTAGTGCAGTGAAACTTTGAGTATTGTTAGCAGACTTGGAAATTCCGGATCCTGAATGCTAAATAAGAATGAGGACAAGAAGGTGAGATATGTCAACGTGAATAGGAATGTCACACGAAACCTCCAAAGTCTTGACAGCTGTGGTATTCAACACTATGTCAATACTGCAAAAATTACATCTACTGTGTGTACTTTCTTTCATTGTCACTTAAAAAAACTACGTGTATCATATCATTGGAGAGATTTTAAATTCAAATCTATTCAAAGGTTGACACAGTATTCTAAGACAAATATGCCTTTCAATATTTTTCTGGTAACAGTCTAATTTCACACAATAATATTTGTAATATTGTGTTATAGTTTAGGCACATTATGATTGAAATGGGGAAAAAGGTTGAAATTTTTCTTGGCTATGATTATAATGACACTGATTGCTGTTAAGAATGTTTTTTTTGGGCAGGTTTCCAAAGCTAAAATAATAATTCTATATACATTTTGTTTTTGTTGGACAAAAAGTGAATTACTTATTAAAAAACAAAAACAAAAAAGCTACAGAAATATACTATATATACAAGTTCTAGCAAGCAGTGTTTTGTTGAAAAGCTATGTACAGAGAAGCTTTTCTGTATGCATACATTAAATTCAATTGATCATCTACACTTTTTACACTTACAGCTAGTTTCTCAATTAAATGAATGAAATTATTTCCATTCTATGGAAGATGACAGCCTATTAAAGTGGAAGGTTATAAAAAATGCCCATGTCTTGACCTCCGCCCTGGTACAACCACCTTTTTGGAAGAGAGGACACATCTCTGTGATTGAATAATTCTGTTGAGGTCAAAGGCTTTCTAGTATTATTACTAATTATAGGTATGTTTGTAGTGTTTGTGAGCGCCTGTGATGGGCTAGTAATTGTGAGAATGTGAGCAAAGTCAGAATAAGGGAGACCAACACTTCTCAAAAACCTTCCATTTGGTCATTTCAGACTGGTAATGAAACATTTTATTCTCACTATTTTCTTAATCATAGAATCACTGAGTATCCTGAGTTGGAAGAGACACACAAGGATCATTGAGTCCAACTCCCGGCTACACACAGGACCACTCAGAAATCAAACCATATGTCTGAGAGCTTTCTCCAAACACTTGTTGAACTCCAGCAGGCTTGCTGCTGTGACCACTTCCCTGGGGAGCCTGTTCCAGGGCCCAACCACCCTCTCAGTGAAGAACCTTTTCCTAACATCCAGCCTGAACCTCCCCTGTCACAACTCCATGCTGTTCCCTTGGGTCCTGTCGCTGTCACCAGAGAGAAAAGATCAGCGCCTGCCCCTCCGCTCCCCTCATGAGGAAGCTGTAAGCCGCCATGAGGCCTCCCCTCAGTCTCCTCTTCTCTGGGCTGAACAATCCAAGTGACTTCAGCCACTCCCCATACATCTTCCCCTCTAGACCCTTCAACATCTTTGTAGCCCTCCTTTGGACACTCTCTAGTAGTTTCATGTCCTTCTTATACTGTGGTGCCCAAAATTGCACACAGTGCTCAAGGTGAGGCCACACCAGGCAGAGCAGAGCGAGACAATCCCTTCCCTCGACCGGTCAGCAATGACATGCCTGATGCACCCCAGGGCACGGTTGGCCCTCCTGGCTGCCAGGGCACACTGCTGACTTGTACTCAACTTGCCTTCAACCAGAACCCCCAGATCCCTTTCTGCGGGGCTGCTCTCCAGCCTCTCGTCCCCCAGTCTCTACATATAGCCAGGGTTGCCCTGTCCCAGGTGCAGAATCTAGCACTTGCTCTTGTTAAACTTCATATTCTCTGCAAGGCCTCTCTACCCTCAAGGGAGTCGACAGCTCCTCCTGATTTAGTGTCATCTGCAAACTTAATATACCTTCTAGTCGTGCATCCAAGTCATTTATGAAAACATGAAAGAGAACTGGCCCTAAAACTGAACCCTGCAGAACCCCAGTAGTGACTGGCCACGAGCCTGATGTAATCATATTTACTATAACCCTTTGAGCCGGACCCGACAGCCAATTGTTCACCCATTGCCTTATGTATTTGTATAGCTGTATGCTGGAGTTTTTGTCCAGAAGGATACCATGATAATCAATATCAAAAGCTTTGCTGAAATACAAAAAGATTACATCAACTGGCTTCTCTTGGTCAACTAGGTGAGTGACCTTCTCATAAAAGGAAATTAAGTTCGTTAAACATCACACACATACACACCCCATGAACCCATGCTGGCTGTGGCCAATGACTGAATTGTCTTTCAGGTGTTTTCAGTAACTCCCAGAATAATCACCATAATTTTACCATGGACTAAAGTGAGACTTAAGTACCTGTTGTGGTTTAACCCGGCAGGCAGCTAAGC
>VXAL01007465.1:21447-43355 GCA_013399475.1 Chauna torquata | reverse complement strand
ATGGAACACAAGTCTTATGAGGAGCGGCTGAGGGAGCTGGGATTGTTTAGTCTGGAGAAGAGGAGGCTCAGGGGAGACCTCATTGCACTCTACAACTTCCTGAAGGGAGGTTGTGATGAGGAGGGGGTCGGCCTCTTCTTTCAGGTAACTAATGATAGGACTCGAGGAAATGGCCACAAGTTGCACATGGGGAGATTTAGATTAGATATCAGGAAAAACTTTTTCTCTCAGAAAGTGGTCAGGCACTGGAACGGCCTGACCAGGGAGGTGGTAGAGTCACCGACCCTCGCGGTGTTCAAGAAGCGCCTGGACAAGGTGCTACAAGATATGGTTTAGTAGCTTAGTGGGTAGTATTGGTGATAGGATGACGGTTGGACTAGATGATCTTGAAGGTCCTTTCCAACCTTGTGTTTCTATGATTCCATGATAATCTGTCTGGATTGTTTCATAATCAGGGGAGAATATGAAACCCCTGAAACAGAGAATTAAGCAATCTCCCTTCAGACCAGGATGGTATTTTTTGTGTTTTTTTTTTTTTTGTTGTTGTTGTTTGGTTTGGTTTGGTTTGGTTGTGAGGGTAGAATAGTACATTTTCACCTTACTTCTTGCATTGTTTTCTGGATTAAGCAAGACTAGGGAAACCTTGTACACTGGATCTGTAAAGATCAAGGATCTAATGCTGCAAGACTAGTCTACCTATCATTTCCAAATTCTGCCCTCTTCTCTCTTTCAGCACTTCCTTGGTTGCTTGCACTTCTCTATGCACATGCCACAACCATTGGAAGGCTTTCTTCCCTGGAAATGGGATTGGATGCATATTTCTAAGAGGTTTGTTATGCAGGAATTGGGCCTATAATGAAGAAAAGTAAATATTAGGCTGATAAAACAGACTGCAGATATCCATTATTTTCAATCATAATTTCATTATTTTGTAGGCTTTAGGACTGGGATAATAAGTGAGTGATAGTCAATGTCTGCTAAGGTCTATTCATCACTGAGATTTCATGAGATTTCAAGACAAAAAATGCATAACAGTACTCCAGTGATCCATTCCGCAGGTTCTACAAAGACTTACTGCTTTGGTTGTTGCCCTTTCTGTGTGTGACTCACACAGTTCTCGCAGAGAATTGGTTCAGAGCCTGGTCACACCACTTTTTCAGGGAAAAGTTCAAGTCAAGAGAAGACAAATGTTCTTAATTGTAAATTCTTATCCTACTTGACAGGTGGGACTTTGTATGAACTCTTTGCTAATTTAACTTTCATTTCTAAAAACAAACGAGTAAGGCTGAAGGTTCACCTAGCCCCGCAGTTTCTTTGTATCAGTGCTGATACAAGATGCTGTTTAGGGAGAGCCTGTGACACTGGCCATGGTCTGTGGTCTGCTTTACTTGTACTTTCCCAGCTTCCAGAATCATTGGATTAAGGATTTTAGAGGGTTTATCTCTCTCTTTTCCCTTTAATATATGTTTATGGACTTCTTCAATGTGTCTATCAGAGGGAAAATTCCACTTCCCAGGTATTATCTTTTTGTTACATGTATGTACAATGACTATCACTATCTGAGCCTCTAGAAATATTAATATAATCAATATCAATTTGTGATCCAACCCTTTAGTATGATTTCTAATAAACACACAAAATTCAGTTATAGTATCTGCCTGTTTTCTGTGTATGTCTAAATGCAAATGGTTTTGCAGCATTCTTCAGGATCGCATTGAAAGAATGGTTTAAACAGTAACTGCTACACCTGAAGGAGAGATAGTCAGAGAAGTCTGGAGAAGGACAAGGAAAGACCTGAAATCTTATACTGTAAGATAAGTGCAACGGATTATGAATGCTGGTATTTCTCTTCTCTGGAAGGGTCCTCAGATTTGATTTGAAGCCATTGAGCTAAGGGGGTCTTGTGAAGGAACATTTGTCCGCATTGTCTTGGTGTTGTGACGATATTACACAGTTTTGTCCCTGGTATCATACCTCAGGATAAAGCACAACATGCTGCTGGATAGACTTTAAACAACTGACCCCTACGCTTTCACCTCATCTGTCCAGTCAGTTTTCCACCATGTCATGTTCTACTCATTGAATGTATATCTGTCCAACTTAGCTAGTCCCTAGCTTCAACCTCTTTTATTGTGTGTATTTTTTTCCACCAGTTCTTGCTACAAGGCATGGAGACATATGAGGCCTGAGAACAGACCTTTCCAGTAAATTATGAGGCAAGAAAGGCATCAGGTACCTTATCTGTTCCTGTGTCCCTCATCATGAGTTTTCCTGCCCAACTCACCAGCAGACTCATGTTTTCCTTGGTTCTCCTTTTGCAGCTGATGCACCTGTAGAAGATCTTCTTGCTGTTCACAACCTTTGCCAATTTCAACTCCAGCCAAGTTTTGGCTCAATTTCAACCCCGGTATCAACAATATAATGCCACCACTGTATTCAAAACAGCCTAACTCATTGCCATCTCGCTTACATTTAAACAATTTTAAAAAATATGAATTTGAAGTCATACACTTTCACGGATTTGTCTCATTTAGTCTCTCTTCTGAACTTTCTTTTGTGCACATATCCAAGGTTTTCTTGCCAAATCAACTATGAGTATCTATCACTTTTTCTTTTACTTTTATTTTTTCTTATGAGAAGATATTCTCATATGCACATTTGACTGATATTAAGAATTCAAGAGAAAAAGCTTTATGAATTTCAGTGCACCTTTGATGCTTTTTTTCTAATATATTGGAATCAAAATGTGAAGCTAGGTAAACATCTGTAACTGCTTGATCCACCCAAGTGGGACTGCTGGAAAAGCATGGAGCAGTTTTGAAATGTATTCTTGGAAAGCCTTGTAAAGCATTTCTCAATCCAGAGAACTGGCATTGACTTCAATAGGAATCCTGTGTCAGCTGGATTAAATGATCAGCACTCTAGTAGCTATTTCCTTGGTAAGACAGAGTACAGTTAAAAAGCAAGGCATAGATAATGTTTCTGAAATTCCAATACTTCACACTCTTCAGAGGTAAGAAGGGTGTCATGGAAGAAAATATATGGAAAAGCAAACAAATTCAAACACAAAACTTATTTTTAATTGGTTAAGATTATTATTATTATTATTATTATCATCATCATCATCATTATTATTATTATTTTGTTTATAGATGAAGGCATGTACTAAAGCCTCGATTTCAGCATGGCCATAATGTGAGTACAGAGGTATAGGGATTATTATATTCTTGTCCCCCAAGCAGTCCACAAAGTCTGAGCAGAATTACGCTTTCTTACTGTCTCTTTCTGTGGGGAAAGACTTGGGGGGAAGGATTGCAGTTCTGCTTTCTCTGAGTAAGCTAATAAACTTGGTCTAATCTAAAAACATGCACTCAGTAAGCTGGAGCAGCAGCTGGTTCATCATTTTTCTCTATGTTCAAGTATCCTTTTAAGCATTTATTTCTGCCTCTCCTACCTGCCATCTCTGTTAGGCAAGGCAGTTCTGCAGAGTTTTATTCTGTATTTGGATTTGTTTGTGCAACAAAATGATACCCTATGGAAGATAAAACTTTAATTTGCCTTAGTTTTCAGAAAGTGGCCATGTTTTAACCCAGTAATATCTGTTATGGAAACAAGCTGGTCAGTACTGATCACTCCAAAAGGGTTTTTAACAAACTTGGAGTCAATTTTGAGCACACATCAAAACCTCTCCTTCCTCTAAGATGCATTTGATTCTGTATCTCAGTAGTCTTGAATTTCTGTGTTAAAAAAAAAAAAAAAGAGTCATCAGGCACAGCTATGATTACATGTTTTAGTGAATCTTGTGCCGGCTGTAACAGCACATCTGTTTTAAGATTTTTCCATTATACGTAATGCTGTAGAGCTATTAAGCTTAAATCAGATTGAATAACAAATTGTCTGGCTAGGGAAAATAAGGAACTCAAAAACATTGTGGAAGTTACACTTTAATTTTCTTTTCTACAGGACTAAAACATAGTGGCTTTGTTAAGATGCATTTAAAACACAAAAAACTTGCAGTTTGGGAAAGTTAGGTGGCAGAGAAGGAAAAATAGATCTCTTGTTCAATATACCACTGTCCTGCTAAGCAAGAAAAATGAGACTATGACCATAAACATCTTAATTGCTCCCCAAGCACATCTTACAGTGATGACCTGCATCCATACTCTCATCAGAATGCAACAGTATACTGCTGTCTCTTGGGAAGCCATAGTTTTGTTTTTGTAGATGTGTTGTTATAGCTACCTGTCACAATTAACGAAGTCTTCTGAAGATGGGCAGTCTTACCCACTCGAACTGTAAGTGAAAGCAAAACCCTGTTTCTGCCTTTAGCCTCCCCACCCCCTGAAACCCACCCCGCTTTATTCTCTATTTCATTCATTATCATGAGAGAAGACATATAGCTGTGGCTGAAGGAATCCTTTTCCAAACAGTAGATAAGAAACCTTGCACAATTAAGATATTATTCTGCAAATATATAATAACAATAATGAAACTTAAAACAGTAAGCCTAAATTAGCTTTGACTGTTAATTGTTTTGCTATCTCCCACCCTGCCACAGTTCTCTAAGGCCTCTAGGCTGCTGGAAGGACCCACAGATCTGCAGTTTCAGTGATGGCCTTTTTCCTAATACAGCCTATCTGGAGGTAGTGGGCTGCAACTTGTCCCACAGTATCCCAACGTGGGAGTGCACAAACTGTACTTTTAGCAGTATCAGCAATACGGCTTCTTGGGCAGGATAACTGCAGTGATTTGAGGTAAGCACTTCTGCCCTGTAGCCTTCTGCAGGAAGATAAAGATTCGTCTCAACTGAAACTGGAAAATCCTTGTGCTTCATTCACTGGAAGGCAAAAACTCTCCCCACTGTTAAATAAAGGGTGTTTTGCTGTCAAACTTCTGCAGTTCCCCTGAAAACACAAGGCAAGAGAGAATCCAAGGCAGCATTTCTTGCACCCTTTCACAACACTTAGCAGCCTTTAGGCACATGGGCCAGCGAGCTGTAGATGGGCACTAACAGTGCAGCAAGGTGGTTGCCAGGGTTACCACAACCTGTCAAATCAGAAAAAAAAAGTGTAGGAGCTACACTGCCCGGCATAATTCCTGCCAAGCGCATTGCCTCATGTGCTGCTTTAAGCTGTGATAGAAGAAAAGGCGTCTTTAACAGGCATGCAAAAAAGAGAGCTGTATAATAGCTTACGGCTTAGTGTAAGAGGCTACTGATCTGCAAATTGGAAAGGTACCAAATACCCACACCTACAAGTGAGATCACAGCTATATGTTGGATACCTGAAGCGAACTGTCTCAGCTACAGGAATCATTCTTTTTTTTTTTAAACAAAAAAAAAAAAGTGCTAAACCACAGACATAAAGGAAAAGTTAGTATCACAACATTGCAATCTTTTCTTTTATTTTTTTTTTTGAGAAGTATTAAAATGCCTTTCTTATTTTGTAAAACATAATTGCATTTGTCATATCTTGGCTGCATTGCAAGGTTAATATAGGGATGTACTCTAGACAGGCATTCAAAAACATAATAAGCTTTCATAAAAATACTTTCTTTATCCATCATTGCCATTGCAACACGTAAGAGTAGGGGAAAGACATCTTAATTCTTCCAAGGCAGCAACTCCTGATACTGACTTCAGGAATTTAGGAACAAAATGGCAAAACAAAATGGCAAAACAAACAAACAAACAAACAATTAGCAGTTAATAAAATCTCCAACCAAATCCAAACTGCTGAATAAACAGCTACCTCTGTAAAGCACTGAATTAAGCAAGTGAATTCAGTTCCCTCTGCTGCGTATAAAAGGACCTTGACAACTAGTTCAGAAGCCTACAAAACAGACATCTAAACCCAGCTGAGATGAAATCCACACAGAGATTTCAAAAATCAGTAAGATCCAGTAGACAAGGTCATCTAACATCTAGGCAGCCCATGGCACCATACCTATTTTTTTAGCCTACAGAGAAATAAAAAATTTCTTTTCTAAATATAATTTTTTGTCTCAGGCAAAAGTTCAAATGACTCCATTTTTTCAGGACTCAGAAGAGACAAGGGTAATAATGGGTTAGTCTCTCTCTCTCTCTGACACACACTCACAGACGTGCAGCTACTGGAAAAAGTCCAGCAAAGGGCCACGAAGATGATGAAGGGATGGGAGCACCTCTCCTATGAGGAAAGGCTGGGAGAGCCAGGGTTGTCCAGCTCCTCTTCCTGGAGAAGAGGAGGCTCAGTGGGGATCTCATCAATGTGAATAAATACCTGAAGGGAGGGTGCAATGAAGACAGAGCCAGGCTCTTTTCAGTGGTGCCCAGGGACAAGATGTGAAGGGCACAAACTGGAAGACAGGAGGTCCCGTCTAAACATACATCAGGAAGCACTTTACTGTGCGGGTGATGGAGCAGTGGCACAGGTTGCCCAGAGAGGCTGTGGAGTCTCCTTCCTTGGAGATCTTCAAAAGCCACCTGGACATGGTCCTGGGTAACCTGCTCTAGGTCGCCCTGACAGTTTCTTAACTGACAGAAAAAAGACAGCAATATCTGATTTTTTACTTAAATTAATGAAATCCACAAGTGACACTGAAATCTCCTTTTATTTCTAAGATTTCACAAAAGAAATTTCCCTCTCAGTACTAACTGACCATGCCTAGTATAATATTTTTCTTTATTTTTCTCCAAGCAGCAGTTAGCATGATTGATGAATGCAGGAGAAAGGAGAGAAACTGATGTTTTCAGGAAATCTGATGAACAATACAATTGCTCTATGCCTGCAGGAAAAGAAAGTCTGAGAAGTTCTTTTTCTATTGTATGTGTATTTACTGGCAGCAGATTCAATGGCTTTATCTTTATTTTTCATTTTGAACTTGGGAATATTTGAAACTGGGAACGTGACTGAGAAAGGGCATTGCACAAAATACAGAGGCATGCAAATCTTCTTGCATCTGAAGCCTAGGGAATTTTCCTAAAGGTCTTTGTCGGAGCTCTCTATCTGGTAAAAAAGCGAAATAGATCATGTCTATAATACATCAAAGAATGTAGACTTTCCAAGGGGGTTGATATATGTCTTCATGGCCTGATAGTGTGTGAGCAGCTTCCTGAGAGTGTGCAGCTACTGTATTTCTAAAAGCCCAGCCAGTGTCTTTGAACAGACCTGTGCAGCATGGCCATATGTAGACACTCATTTCTTTAGAGTAGGATCACTTGTACCTGATATAGACCAGCAGATGTCACACACCTTGAACCAGAAGACTTTCAATAGGAAAGAGCTGCTCAGGTACCATAGTTTTAAGTTTTTGCATGTAGCAATGTTGTTGCTTGTCCTACATCAGTACTTCCTGAACAATGGTCACTTGGTCTTTTTGAAACAATACCTGCTGAGTATCTCACACAGTTGTTATCCTCATGGTTTTCATTTACCAGTCAAGCATGAATGATCTTTTTTTTTTGTACTTCAAATCTTGTTTGTTTGCTTGTGTTAGAAGTTTGTTATTTTTTCCCAGTTTCCATGACCTATTTTCTAATTTCTTCCTGATCCCTTGAGTCATTCTTGAGATGCATTGGCTTAGAGCATTTTAAAGATAATTTATTGATATGTTGTTCCTTACGATGTTTTGAAAAATGCCTGCCAGATTTCCTAGTGAAACCACATAACGGACTGAACTTTCTGCTATGTTCTGCATTTGTATCATGTCCTGATCTCAGAGCACTCAGGTACTATCTCAATGCAAACATTGTGCACTCTTCTCACTACTCTACCTTCCATTTTACCACAGAGTAGCCACAGGAACAGAGCAGTTCAAGAGCTACTCCTACTTAACTGAGGTATCTTGATGTAGCACGTTTAGGACTAAAAGAATAATTAGAAATATATCAGAGAGGAAAAAAGTTACCATGGCATTGCTGGGAATATTTGACTCAAAGGCCTCATCTGTGCTAATGAATTAATCGTAGCCAAAGAGCTGCACATTGGTCTGCCGCTGTCTCTGTTCCTAAGTGGTTCGATTGGTCCTTGATATGGTTTCAGCTTATCAGCTCACACATCCTCAGACAAGTCTAAGGGAGTTGGAGTAGGTCAGGAACTGTTCCCTATAGGCAGGTTAGATGAAGTCATTCAGTTTTGGAAAGTGACTTCAACAGTATGAAATTGGGCCATTGTCTTCTTGATGCCAGAGAACCACCTTAGCCACATCTATTGACTAATATGGGCATAATCAGTGTGTGCAGGAAAAAGTCCTTGTTTCTGAGCTTTTCTTATAGTGGTTTGTATGTGGCAATGCATCTTCCAGACAGTAGATATAGTGTAGTTTCCATAGGGGTTTTACCCGCTGTTATGAAAGATGATACTCTTGACCAGCTGGATGTAGAAGAAAGACTTCTGTTGTAAACTGGTTCTGACAAAGCTTGGCAGACAACTTATTTAGGAGGAGAAACAGAAAGGTTTAAGACCTTATTCTGTTGCTTCTACTTTGGAAGAACAGTGATGGGATATTATCAAATTATTGTCATGTCACCACCTGAAGCTTAGGCTGGTTGAAAGANTTTACTTTCTGAAAGCAAGCCAGACTCCAGTTCTCTGGCATTTAAAGAAAGGCACAAAACGTATCTATAAATGGCTTTTCCCTTTTTCTTTGTCCATAGCAAGGAAAGTTTTTCAGCAAAAGAGAACTACTTAAACAAGAATCTTAAACATTTCAATTTAATTGAAAGAAGGCAGATGCATCCTCCCAACCACAAAGTAATTCCCAAACAAAGGAAATTTTTTTCATCTCAAAAGATTTCCATATGATCATTTTGATAAACTGTTTTCTGATCGTATTACTCATGTACACATTCAATTGAACAAGAACTTTACATTTTCTTTGACATAAGTTGCACCTGAACTTGTTGACTTGTTGACTTGTTGACTAAAGAGTACAATATAAGCTGGGGGTTTGGCAAAGGATTTGATGAAGCTTTCTGCAGAAAGCCTGGATGGAACTTTGGCTAATAGCAGGAGCATTGCACAGTGTCCACCTTCTTAATATCATAATTCACACCCAGTCAAGGAAATATTTATTATACTGCAGATAGAAAGAGTATCACATTTAAAATACATAACTCAAGAGGAGGATGAAGGTTACTGAAGAGACATTTAAAGTTCTTCTCTGAATAAATAAGTGTGCACTTAAAATCCGTGTTAGAAAATTGGAATATGCCCTGGAAAAGAATGACAAACTGTGGCTGTTGAAAGATACACCTAAGTGTGAATTTTCTAATTGTGATATATTGGTACATGCAGGAAATGACCTATTGTATTGTGGTTTAGCTTTTTTAGTTGCTACTATAGGCACTTGTTATAGATTTTGTTTTTTGGATTTACACAGAATCATAGAACCACAGAATGGTTAAGGTTGGAAGGTTGGAATGGTTGGAAGGTTGGACCTCTGGAGATCATGTGGTCTAACCCCTCTTCTCAAGCAAGGTCACCTACAGCTCTACAGGAGCTCCGTGTTTCTCTGGTACTGGGGAGCCCAGAACTGGACACAGTACTCCGGACGAACTCACCAGGGCTGAATAGAGTGGGAGGATCACCTCTTTCAACCTGCTGGCAACACTCTTCCTAATGTACCCCAGGATACATTGGCTTTCTTGGCCACAAGGGCACATTGCTGTCTCATGGTTAACTTGTTGTCTACCAGGACTCCCACGTCTCCACTGAACTGCTTTCCAGCATGTCAATTCCCAACCTGTATTGGTGCATGGGGTTATTCTCTACTTGCAGTACCCTACACTTGTCTTTGTCGAACTTAAGGTTCCTCTCCTCTCCAGCCTGTCCAGGTCTCTCTGAATGGCTGCACAGCTTGCTAGTGTATCAGCCACTCCACCCAGCTTTGTATCATCAGCAAACTTGCTGACGGTGCACTCTGTCACGGATGAACAAGTTGAACAAGACTGGACCCAGTACTGACCCCTGGGGGACACTGCTAGCTACAGCCCTCCAATTAGACTCGAGCAGTTGGGCACAGGGACTGCCCTCCACTTCCCATCCTGGCTTCCAGCTGCCTCCTTATCCCATGCCTGGGGCCCCTGTGCCACAAGATGTGGCACAGAACAATGTTTCTGGAGGGTCAGGGGTCCTCCATCACCCCCCTGCCACTGACTCGGCTCCCTGCAAGTAGTGTAGCCCCCCCACACTTGACAGGCATGAAATTTAGACATCTGTATTGCCTTTGAGATAAATGTAATCATTAGATTTTTGAGTTCCTTTCTGACAATGATGTAGTAGAATACTTTTTCAGCCTGGAAGTGCACTTCCTCAGGGTACCATGAGCTGTTTCTAAGGTCTTCACAGAAGTGAATCAAGAGAGAAAGAAGAGAAAAAAACAAGGCTACCAGCAGCAAGTTTGAGTTAACTCTGTGAGAGTCTTCGTCTCCATTGGAACATTTTTAGGAGCTTGCGTAAAGACTGAAAATTACTGGCATACTGCAAGCCCCTTTCTTACATCACATGAATAGAAAAGCTTTTCCTTCCAAATGCAGCTGTGTTTAAATATTTTCTTAGTTTACCTTCGTAACATTATCAGTAGCATCAGCATATCTGTAACATTATCAGTAGCAGCAGCCATTGCAAAATTTTTGGTTTTTAATTTGGAGGGAAGTTACCTCTATTCATGGTATTCATGGTCTTGTAATATGGCAAATTGTTTTCAGCCAATATTGTCTTACTAACCTGTGCTTGTTAGACTATTATTAATTCCTCTACCCCAAAAACTTTCTTTCAATTCAAGGACAGATTTCTCCATAGAGAGCATAATAGTATGGAAAAGTCTTGTGTGCCTTTTGTCATAAATGGAACCTTGGAAATGGTTGGCAGGTTAAAGAAATATTTCCTGTAGAGAAATAACCTCCCTTGTCTGTTCATTAGGTTACCAAACAACCTCAGAGGGGTGGGAGGAGGGATAAATAGGGACCATTTCACTACTCACTAAACAATAGCCTGGAAAAATCTTAAACAAATAAGCTGTTATCCCTTACCAGTAGAAGATCTGCTGGTGAAATGACTCTTAATGAAGTTTTTATACTTCGGCTGTATTCAGTGAAATAGGAAATTGTAATACAATGTAATAAAAATAACTCTCCTTCCACCCTCAGATTTTTTTGTTAGTAGGTGCAAAGACTACACTTGTACTGAAATAGCACACATCAGGTGGTAAAGGTCACCAGGAGGAAGAGATCAGACATCACCTGTGGAATAGTGCTTTCCCTCAATTCCCAGGTCTAAGGTGTGCCCTCAAGCCTCCCAGTTCCAAGCCTACTAGCAGAGTCTGCAGCACGAAGACACAGTTAGAGAGTGTGTAAGCTATCTGGGCATGCACAAGTCCAAGGAATGAAAGGGCAATGCATTCAAGGTTGCCAGAGGAGTTGGTGGAATTCATTGTGAGGGCTGCTGTCTGTCATCTTTGAGAGGTCATGATGATCAAGGAAGGTTCCTGAGCACTAGAAAAAGGCAAACACTGGGCCCATCTTCAAGACAGGCAAATAAGAGCATCCAAGTACCAACCAGCTGATCACACTCCCCTCATTATCTGCAAAGACTAGGGGCCACATCTGCCAGAAGATCACTGAGTGGCACACAAAGGGCAAGGTGACATCTAGGAACATCCAGCCTTGTTCAGTCAAGTTCAGATAACCCCCAGGACAGAGACTCTGCAGCCTCACTGGCTCACATGTTCTCATAGAACTCACATGTTCTATCTGAGCACCCTTGAGGAGACAATCATTTCCTTTTATCAAGCTGGGATGACTCCATCTGCAAGCATGGGCCTGGTTCCGCTCATCTTTCCACCACAGAGCACCTCTGAGAAGACCCAGGCTTCTTCTTCTCTACACCCTCCCAGTAGGCAGCTGTAGTCAGCAATCAGGTCCACCTCTGAGCTTAATTCTCCTTAATACTGACCAAAGGAGTTCTGTCAGCCCGCCCTTGTATGCCATGTGCCCCAGCCCCTCGCTGTCTCGAATGCCCTGGGCTAGGCCCACACTACAAACATCAGTATCTTTCCTGTTCTGGGAGAACAGAAGGGGATGCAGGAGTCCAGATGCAGTTGCAAAAGCACCAAATAAGGGAGGAAAGCATTTTTACTGGTTTTTATTATTGCTATTTATTATCCAGCTTTGGGAAGAACTCCTAATGAAGCATCTTGAACGGACCTTAATGCTGCATTCCAGCACTTTTTCCTGGCAGACCTGAAGTCTTCTGCTTCTTCAGAGGAACAGATGTCTCCTTGTTTTGAGTGACCTGCTGCTATTCTTTGTGCACGACCATGGAGGGTGTGGCTTTGTCTTCAAGCACCCATTGGGTAGCCTTTTTCTTCTCAGGCTAAGACACCGCTGGCTTCCAGGACCCAAGGCCAACAGTGTCCCTCTGAGGGGGGGTCTCCTGTCACCCAGGTGCAGTAGCCCAAATGAAGCCATGTCCACTCTTGCCCACTGCTTGGAACTCCATGCAGAAGAGATGCCACCTCTTCATGAGGGGCAGGGATGGGGGATGGGGGATGGGAGAGAAGGCCATCCTGAAGGCGAGCCTGGAAGATCATCCAGCAACCAACAAAGGAACTGTTGATTGCTAGGAGATCTTGCAGAGAAGCCTGCAAGATGTCTGTGGATGACCTCTCCCAGCTAATTTTGAGCATGGAGTCTGTGCTGTGGAAATGCAGCTTTTCGGGCGCTCCTGCGACACCATTGATGTGACCTCACAGGAGAGAGCCCTGGAACATTGGTGTTGTGCCAGGCCAGCTGAGGTGTAGGTGGATCTACCTCCATTGGTTCTTCTTCATCAGGAGATGGATCCACCTCCATGGGCTCCACACCATCGGTCACAGTACTGGCCATTGCTCTCATGCCACAGGCACTGTTCCTCCTCCACTTCTTCATCTTTGGTTCCAGGAACCTGTTCTTTTCTGTCCCATGCAAAGTTAGGCAGCCGCTGCTCCAAGTCCTCTTCCCTCCAACCATGATTAGCTGTTGTCAGAGGGCCTCAAAGCTCAGCGAGCGGTGGGCCATCTGCAGAGGATTTTTATAGGGCCCAGAACAAAGGGTAGGGCAGATGCCACTGTGACATCAGGAAGCCTCTGTGATGGCCCCTGTGATGGCAGGCCATGAACATGGCCAAACATGGCTCTGTTGGGAGTGGGTTTCTGTGGCCTGACACTAGAAAAGCCCTGAGAAAATGCTCATGAAAAGCCAAGTCCAGCTTTGCACACTCCTTGGGCAGAAGAAATGCCACCTCTTTAAGAGGGGCAGGGATGGGGGATGGGGGAGAGGGGATGGGAAAGAAGGCCATCCTACAGGCAAGCCTGCAAGATCTCCCAGCAAAACAAAACCAAAAACAAACAAACTAACAAAAAAACAGAAAAAGCTATTCACTACAATACAGTTATAAACGTCTCAGGGAAAAATAAATAATAAAAAAGCCTTTTAGTACTGAGATTTTGGGAAATCCAGTGACAAAATCTATTCCATTTTTCACTCACCCTCAGAATTTTAACAAAAACTCAACACTATGCTTAAGTTCAATAAATGTAAAGATAAAAAGATTTGAAAGATTATCCATGCTCCTAATTGACAATACTGTTTCAGCCCCACTCTTCTGACTAGATTGGTGAATATATATATATATATACTGATTGGTGAATGCCTACATCTTATTTAAGCAGCTTTAAGAGGTTGATTCTGAAAGAAACCATAAATTAGCCTTACTATTTACTTGCTAAGTACCTCACACAACCAACCTTTTTAAATCAGTGACTATTAACCTCTTTTTATTTATAAAGCATACAAGCAAATCTAATGTTGCTAGTTCTAAATGATAGTCTCTTAGGACTATTTCAGACACGGCACCTTCTGAAGCTATGGAAACAGGTGTGAAAAGTCCTTCCATTTGATAGGGGTACCAATTTTCATTCATTTACACAGAATAAGTGACTTAACAGGACAAAAAAATGGGAAAATTGAAAGGAAGATAATCAGAACTTGGGTGTCAGGCTCAAGCAGTTTCTTAGAAATATTTACACCTGTGATTCTTTTAGGTATGTTATCTACCTATACTCATTTAACGACAACAACAACAACAACAAAAACAACAACAACAACAACAACAACAACAAAATTGGAATAATTACAGGAATATATGGTCCTTCCGAGGCCCATGAGCTATGGAACAATAATGTAATAAATCCTACACAGTGGGAAAAAGGCCAGCAGTTCTTGAAAAACTGAGGTCTTCTTTTCACTGCATGAACATTTAAAGTCAATTTTCAAGTGATAGACAACAAGGCTGAAGTGTTTTTTTAAAGTGCCTACAAATGTTTATTCATGGATGTCATGCACTCTCCACGGCTATGCAGAGAAAGCAGCTTATGCATATGCAAATAGCACTGAACTCTACATTTGTATGTGAAATTACCTGATTGGCATTTCAAATCATTGTGTCTTGTGCAGTTATGAGAGTTGCTGAATTGCTTCTATTTGAGCCTTACGGCACATTTTTGCTAAAAATAAGAGTATATCCTAGTGTTCTTCATCAAACTTCACTTTTTTTCCAAGACTCTTTAGCAATACCCTACATGCTACTTGATTGAGATTGTCCCTATAGAGTGGTAATTGTGTTACAATTGTAAGGCATGTATTTCTTTTGATGTAGGAGCCCTGTACAATGAAAGAAATTAAATATAAATGACAGTATAATCCAGCCTTGGTTGCAATAAATTATTCATTTTTTTTCCTGAGTACCTGGATTATAACAACTGAAGAACTTTCCCTCTTCCTGCAGAAGTCACTGCCATTTCCCAGCCTTCTCACTGCAGATTCTTGGTCTTAACCTTATAATAAGTATAGTCCACTACACTACAGAATATAAATATATCTTGCCAGCTTATCTTTTTGTCCTGCCAGTTTATGATATGTAGAGCTTAGAGAACATTGACATCCATGGTAGTGTTCAACTCACAGTGTCACACTTCTAAGCTTAGGTGCCTATGCTCAGTGTAGAGCTAAGGTCCTGTGAAGGTTCTCACACTTAGTGGTCTGGAGCCATTTGAGACACCTTGGGATATCAATGACATGATACAGTGTTGATGAATACGGCAAAGGACTGGTGGGAGGTCTGTTTGCTTTTGTAGAAACAGCTGGAGCCCAGTCAGGATATCCTAGGGCATCCTAGACACCTACCTGCAGACAACAGTGTTAAGTTCATTGGCAGTAAAGTCCATGAAATCTGTGAAGTGACTTAGCTGACCAAAGATGGTGCCTAATTTCTCTGAGTGAGCAAAGTCATTTTTTTTTCTGCATTGCATGGCTGTATTAACCAGATCTTCAGTGATTGTAATGGTTACTTAAGCATCCTCCCCCTTCTGTAGAAAAGGAAAAGTAGGTTTCTTCTCCTGACAGTTGAAACCCACCCCCAATGTCTTTTAAAAATTTTTCCAAAATTAAACTGTCAGAGAAGAAATACCGACAAAGAAATAAATATTAATGACCATCCATATAGGTGCTTTCCTTAGCTGTATTCCAACTGTTTCTACTTGTAGCTCAACAAACTTCAGCAGTCAAACACAAAGGATGAAATAAGCATTAATTTCCTTGGCACTATATATATATATATATACATATGTATATATATATATTCCCATTCTCAGTTTTTCACAGACATAAAGGATGACTTTTATCTTAGTGCTGTTATATCAGATTTGGCTACAGTCCACCTGAAGCCTGATCCAAATAGGATCCGCGGCCCAAGTTCTTCATATCCAGCTTTTTCTTAAGAGTCACTGAAAGTCAATTAGAAACAGAACTCAATCTACTCCTAGAGACATTGTCCTGGAAATATCTCTTCAGCCTAATAGCTCAGTGAATTATTACTGTTACTATTGTTAATAATTTATGCTAATTGTTTTTAGTCACAGTTTTCAAAGTAGCATAAGTGTCCAAACTTTATCAGGGAATGAGTCAATACAAAAATATTTATTTAATGATTTTCATCTCTTTCTTCAGTTTATCAATAAAGAAGTCTGCAAAATTCTGTAACACCTAACTTATCTTAGATCATCTGCACACATACACACACACACAAGCACTTACATATTGCTTCATTTTCATTAAATATCCGAAGTCTGCGAGTCTGGGAAGACTATGCCTATTGTCTTGAAGGTCTTACTCCAACAACTGGATCCTGAATGATTAAACTGCAGTCCTTTGTGAGGATTTACTTTTGTGCAGAAAACTTGTGGCAGCAGTCATACTGTCCGAACTTTTCATTCGCACTGTGTTGTATGAAAAGTATTCCTTGGAAGTTATCAGGGGACATTATGGCTCTTAAGAGTAGTTCCTGATCAAGTTTTTTACTCAGAATACTTAAGGAGAAAGACTATACAGAGACTCAAAGGGTGGCAAGCATATTAGGAAGTGTTTAATAAGCAACTTTCCTTTAGTAGAAAAGGATTAGGAAATAGAGGAGCTGAGGGTGGATAATTGTCTACGAGATGTGAAACAGCAATCAGTAACTGCTGTCAAAATAAAACTGAGTAGAGACCTATGTGAACTAAAAATATTCTCAAGCTTTCCTTGCTGCCTGTTAATTGGCCATGTATTGTATAATGTTCACAACAGATCACCATTAAGCTGCTGTCCTCTCACTAGTTAATTCAAGCAACAAAAGTCGCTCTTAGGAGGCTGCATCTATCACTGCTTCCTACACCCCAATACTAATCCAACTCCCTTTAGCTGCTCTTGGACTGGACATTATTGTTCCTTTTTAACACACTTCATTTACTTAATTAGGATGGTGTAATTCAAAAGGTTATTAATCAGGTTGAAGAATACAATGTAATTTAGTTCAATGGTATCAGCCTATGTTGTTTACCTACATGATTTTTTATTAATACATTGCTCATGTCATTGGTATAGTTCAGGCTTGCTTGTCAACGTTACTAAAAAAAACATCTTTCAGGATTCATTATCAGAATATTGCAAAATTTATCTCTTCTTGGACATCTGTTTTCTGCCCAGTTTGTCACAGTTTTTTTACGTGTTACAGACTACATGTTGTCTTCTGACAATTAAACATCCTTTTGGTCTTGTATTTTATGCTGGAATACACTGCAAACTACCTTCTGGTGTGTATGGAACTAACAATGTGGTCACTTGCATGAACTTCTTCCCTTGTTTGTATTGTCTATATATGAGGATGCTTTTTCCACTAGTGAATCTCAAGTTAGGGTCAGCGTTGTTTTGCTGCTGCATGAATGAAGATGATATCAAGAACTACAACAGTGCAAATATTGCAGAAGATAGTATCACACTTTGAACTCTGTACAATTCAAAAGAAAGAAAGATTTCCAGCTATTTCATAATATTCTATTACCTTGAAGTGTAGCAAAATTGATCATTTAGTAGAAAAAGGGATAGACCTTACTCTCATAATGGTACATTATTAGTAAAAATAGTGTTACTATTGTCAAAGAAATCTTACTAGAAATGTGTAAATATTGGCTCATTAAACGTATGTATTCACATAAGAATTGTAGAAAAAGTCAATATTATATAAAGATGAAAAGCGTGAATATTTCTCTGTATCTAAGATCAGTTAGTAAACTATTGTAACAAGGCAGATTAAATTCGTCCCACCACAGTGTTTTGTTGGCTTCTTTATTGAAGGCGTATTCATTCTTCTGATATTTCTGTTAATTTTCCTGTTCTTTGTCACAACAAGATATCTGAATGTCAATGCCCAACACTGCTTTATAAGAGATCACAGCATAAGCAAAGCAGTGCTACTTTCATCTTTTCAAAATTCAGTAATTTGACTGGCTGAGGCTGTGGTTCTTTCTGGCATCTGCCAATGCTGTAAAAGAGAGACCAGTCAGTTAAAGTCTAGAATAAGTAAAAGGTCAAAGAAGTCAATACATCACTGTCCTTCGTAGGCTGTGCAAGGTTCTAAAACCCCATTCATGTATCATGAAAGGGAGAAAATAACTGCATTGATGCATCACAAAACATAACAGAAATAGGAAACAGTACCGGCTTAACTATTTATGTTTTGCTTTTACCTTGGCAGTATTATGACCCTTTAAGGCACTAACAGAAAAATGGACAGATGAGCGGTGTTACTGGTAATCATAAAAACAGGTTGATCTCCAGTTATGAAAGCATTTGTTCTTGTTTCTTATGGTTTCTATCAAGTTTTGCCTATTGCTGTTAGAAACATATTTTCAGGCTGAAAGCTGTTCAGATGTTATAAGTCTTGTGTTAGTGTTGACACTCATGATCAGGTTTTTACAATGAGAGGAAACATTTTAAAGTGCTTACTAAGACATATTTTCTCTGAGACCGTTTCCTTTAACAAACTTAAAAAAATATCTGTAATTTTCTGACACCAATTTTGTGGTGTCCCCAGATATTCCAGAATTCTTAAAGTCGTCTCATACAAGGAGCTTGCAAGACCTGGTCAGCTTCCCCAGCAAATTTGATTTCCATCAGTTGAAAGCCCCTGGGTGCAAAAATACGTTATCACCTGTGCTGAAGATAAATAAAAGTGAAAGTTTTAAATAGGGAGACATTTTTGTAGGAAGGCAAAACTCTGCAAACTTTCTGTTACATTCTCCAGTCCGTACTTGTTTGTAAACCAAGTAAATCACCCAGAGAAAATAAAGAGCAACTGCCAGTGCCAGGGAAATGTGGGTCATCTCCTTTCCAAATGGTGCAGGTGCATTCCCCTCTCCATTTCCACGCAAGGACAAGGAGCAAGTTGGCAACCAGATGCTGCTTGTGTGTTGCTCCAGATGGCTGACTTTCGTCCATTAGCCACTTCAGCATGAAAGCCATTGTCAGACACTTGCTGAGCATGCTGAGCTGTGGAGAAGAGTAGAGCGAATAAGAGGAGCAGTGAAGGAGATATGGAGCAATAGAAGAGGACACTAGAGAGGAAACAGAGTGTAGAAAGTCAGTTCAAAACATGCCATTTACCTGTTCAGTCTATTCCAAACACAGTGCAGCAGCTGATGAGGCTTAGCCATAGCTGCCTGTATTGGGTTTACAAGGCAAGGTTTTGGCAACAGGGAGGGGGGCTGCAGGGGTGGCCTCTATGAGAAGAGTCCAGAAGCCGCCCCATGGTAGATAAGTCAGTTCCAGCCGGCTCCAAAAGGGACCCACCACTGGCCAGACCTGAGCCAATAAGTGGCATTGGTTTCACCTCTGTGAGAGCAGATTTAAGAAAGGGAAAAAACTGCTGTGCCACAGCAACTGGGAGAGAGGAGTGAGAAACTGAGAGAAACAGCCCTGCAGACAGCAAGGTCAGTGAAGAAGAAGGGGAGGAGGTGCTCCAGGCGCCAGAGCAGAAGTTCCCCTGCGGCTCATGGTGTACGATGGTGGAGCAGATCACACTGCTGTCCGTGGGGGACCCGTGCTGGAGCAATCTGTTCCTGAATGATGGACCTTNGCTGCTTGGGGGGAGGAGGTAGAAGAGGGTGGATGGGGGGAAGGTGTTTTTAGTTTGCTTTTAGTTTCTCACTGCTCTAGTTTGTTATCAATAGGCAATAAAGTACATTAATTTTCCCAATGTTGAGTCTGTTTTGCTCATGATGGCAATTGGTGAGTGATCTCCCTGTCCTTATCTCTACTTGTGAGGTTTTTTTTCATCATATTTTCTCCCCCTGTTCCTCTGAGGAGGGGAAGTGAGAGAGCAGCGTGGTGGTGCTTAGCTGCCCACTACCATTCTCCAGATCAAGGTAGATGACCTCTGTCTACAGCCCTGTATCTAAATACAGTGGAAGATCTAGGGGGAGGTAAATATGTTAACAGAGAGACAAGGGAAGAAAAACTGACAGAGTGAAAATAGAGACTAACATTTATGCATGAAAAAATATTCATAGTTTTGTTGTACAGATTGTAGCTGGTGAACACAACCAAGACTGGTTGTCTTGAGCTATGTCCTGTATAAACGCAATTAAAAGACAGGCAAAGTACATGGAAACAGTGCTATAAGGAGAATAAATTATTTGTCAAAAGTTTCAGAGGAAATCAGTTAGAGAGCCAGGAAACAGAATATCCGTAATACTTTCACTCAGAAGTATAGTACTTGATAAAGAAGGCTTGAATATTTGGTCAGCTGTCATTTGATGCTACATTAGGTACTGTGCCTATGCAAGTCAGTAGTGTATTGAAGCTGGCTGTTGACGCTTCATTGGTGTCAAAGTTAATGCTTACTATTTGTTTAGAGATGTCCAGTGAGGAATGCAGTAAGAAGGAAAAATGCACAAATAGAAACAAAAAAATATCGTAATTCAGTAAAGATCCCTGAAAGAAAAAAAAATCTATTAAACTTTACAGAAAAGTAGCAGAAGCCTCCTCTTTTGAAGAGTTTCAATGATAATTAAGGACACAGTAAACAGAAAAGTTAACTGAGGCTGCTGCAACTGTCATGGAGAACAAAGTCTGGCATTACCCCTAGCATCCAGATTATTTTGTATTGTTGTCTGCAGACTAATGAGGTTTGACAATTTTGAGGGTTTTTTTTGCACAGTATTATGCTTCCTATTAATTCTGAAACTTAAACTTTTGTGTTAAGTATTCCTTGGACTCTGGTAGTGTTGGGTGTTTCTGGACATTATGACAAAAATGGATGTTAAGATTGGATACGAAGAGGAAAAGGGTAATAACTCTGGAGCTTTCTGAGTAGAAATTTCTAGACAGTTTGGCAGTGTCAGAGCTGTGAAGATCTCTCATGACACGATGATAGAGGAGGAGCCTGGTAAGAGTCAGGACCCGTACTATGACATAACAGTACATAACAGTCATTTCAAAAACACATCTTTGTTAAGAGCACAAGGACTGTGAGCATCTCCTCAATAAATTCTGCACTTTCACACCAACCTGACTTTGTTTCCAAGGGGTAAGTCTCTTGGGACAGGGTCATCAACTTTGTTCCTGGGAAAGAATACCTTTTTTACAGCTGTTGGAAGGACAGAGTTCTCTCTATGAAATAGGGAGTTTGCCCACAATAGAGAAAGCTATCAGGATGTGTGAAATGGCCACCAGAGGAACTGCTATCAGAGTCCAGAGATGGAGTAAATCAAAATAAAAGACACTAAGTATTACCTACTATACATAGAGAAGGAGGAATTACTTCAGGGTGTTATACAAATAATTGCCCTAAATTATTTTTCCATGCTGGAGCCATTGCAGTATTACCTTCTCTGCTCTCAGTCTATCACATTTTTAATTCTGTGCTCATGTTCAGGATCTCTTCAGATGGCAAAGCACCTGCTACCTGACTACGTGATAAATGAAGCACCATCAGCTTAGAACAAGTTGAGCTCATTTGGTGAGATTTGCTGGGCAAATGCAATGATCTCTTCATTGTGAAATGTCCTGAAGTTTACTTTTCATTAGCTACCTTTACTCAGCTGCATGGATCTGAGATTGAAATTTGTAAGGTGGCAGCTTTTAAATCACACAGAATCACAAGGTTGGAAAGGACCTTCAAGATCATCTAGTCCAACCGTCTTCCTATCACCAATACTACCCACTAAGCTACTAAACCATATCTTGTAGCACCTTGTCCAGGCGCTTCTTAAAAACCACAAGGGTCGGTGACTCCACCACCTCCCTGGTCAGGCCGTTCCAGTGCTTGACCACTCTCTGAGAGAAAAAGTTTTTCCTGATATCTAATCTAAATCTCCCTGTGCGCAACTTGCGGCCGTTACCTCGAGTCCTATCATTAGTTACCTGAAAGAAGAGGCTGACCCCCTCCTCATCACAACCTCCCTTCAGGAAGTTGTAGAGTGCAATGAGATCTCACCTGAGCCTCCTCTTCTCCAGACTAAACAATCCCAGCTCCCTCAGCCGCTCCTCATAAGACTTGTGTTCCATACCCCTCACC
>VXAL01007465.1:4818-21366 GCA_013399475.1 Chauna torquata | reverse complement strand
AACACTCGCAGGTCCCTTTCCTCATCACTGTCTTCTAGCCACTCTGCCCCAAGCCTGTAGCGTTGCATGGGGTTATTGTGGCCAAAGTGCAGGACCCGGCACTTGGCCTTGTTAAACCTCATCCCGTTCGCCTCAGCCCAGCAGTCCAGCCTATCCAGATCCCTCTGAAGGGCCACCCGACCCTCAGGCAGATCGACACTACCTCCCAACTTGGCGTCGTCTGCAAACTTACTGAGGGTACACTCAATCCCCTCATCTAAGTCATCAATAAAGATATTAAACAAGATAGGCCCCAGTAGCGACCCCTGGGGGACACCACTCGTAAGGGGACGCCAGCTGGACTTAACTCCATTAACCACAACCCTCTGGGCATGGCCCTCCAGCCAGTTCTTTACCCAGAGAAGAGTAAATAAGCATCAGTAAGGTTGTTTCTCTTCACACTTGCACTCAAATGCACACACAACCAAAATGTGAGAAACTTGTTCATGTTGTGTGAAGAAAAGGCATTAGATTGATGAATTCACCTTGAGCTTTGGGGGCTTTTTTTGGCTGAATTTGAGACTTTTGTAATCTGTGTGGTGGATTTTGGGAATATACTGCTGAATTATCAGGGAATTTGTTGGATCTTCTCTTACCTTCTGCAGTAAACAGGATTTTTTAGCATAGATAAATATGAGGCTTCCACTGAAATTTATTTTTTTTACATGGATAATGATAACATTCATTTATGTCAGACTGAAGAAAAACACATTAGAAGTATATCTTGAAATCTGAAAAGCACAACCCTTAAACAGAGCTAGGAGGTCTCTTTTCATGGTCATACTACTAAGTAGCCCTGTCATAACTGGGATAATGAAGTGAGTCATTGCTTTGTTCTACAATGACAATTTTATATTATTTCTTTCCATCTTGAAACTGTACTGGTAAATCTTTCAAAAAAAATAAAGCTAAGGTAATGACTTCAGTGTTACACACACTGCTAACAGAATGGTACGCTTCTAGTTCTCGCGATATTGCTGAGCAACTACTTATTAGCATGACAGCCCCTATTTCTAGAATCATAGAAAAAAATAGGTTGGAAGGGACATCTGCACTTCATTTAGTCCAACCTCCTGCTCAAAAGAAGGCCTAAATTTGAACTTAGATGAGGTGCCTCAGAGCCATGCCAAGTTTTAAAATTTCTGCAGGTGGAGATTCCACTTTGATGGAATAATAGGATTTTCTCTTATATCATTTATACCTCAGATAACTTGCATGCCTTCAAAAGTGTTTTTCCTTGGAGATAAGTGCTCAGATAACTTGTATATTCGTTAATGAACACAAAAGCAGAGGAACAGGCTAGGGAGATCAGAGGTAGAGAGAAGTCAAAAAGTCCTGAGGAAGAAGATGATGATAAGGATGAGGACAGGGAGAACAACAAATTAGGAAACAACCAGGGAGCAGAGGACTGAGAAGTAATATTTTTCTTTTATTGTCTGGACATAGATGTAGCCTGCACTGCTGCTGAATCACTAGATTTTTTGAATGGCTAGATTGCTGGATACATATACCAAAATATGGTTTTCTGGATAAGCAAGACAGACTGTTGTCTTGAATTGTGCTAAACATTCAGGCTGTATAAAAAGTGACAGTGGTCAAGAACACCTTTCACCACAGTTCTTGTCCCTAGCTCCTTTCCCATTCTCTTTACCACCCTTACACGGGAGGGTGACTCTGGGAGTAACAGCCAGGTTTGGATATCCATTGAGGAAGAAATAAAACAGTACATGTGTGTGCTCTGATTCAAACAGAGCTGACAATTAGAGCAGTCACAAGCTTTAAAGGAAACCTTTAAAATGTCGCCTTGAAGAAGAAATGGTTTGAAGCCGAGTGAAAGAGCTAGCTTGGTATTTCATAAAGGAGCCAGGGAGTGCACATGAGAGTGAAGGATTCTTAGCTATTTGGTTAAGCAAATCCTGGGAGCCGACCCTAACTGAACTTCTGAGTGCTTCCATGTTTGACCATCATTTGATCGCTCTGTATAAATAATCTTATTTGAATTTATTAAAGACGGTAAATTCAAAGGCTGAAACTCCTTCCTTAACATCCGTCTCCTGCTGAGCCTTTTTATTTCCTCCCACATGGTACTTTGGATCAAAATGCTTTGGAAAAGATGAGCAATAATATCTGGGCACGATGATAAAGAAAGAGATGCCTGTTCCCAAACTGACAAACAGGACTGTGTGTTTTTGTTCAAACAAAAGACATATTGGTTACTGTGAGACTCAAGAAGAAGGCTCTTGATGGTCTGCAGAGGCTTTTGAAGAGTGTATAAATATGAAAAAAGGCAGTGACTTTGCTTAGTGAGATAGAAATAATTCAACAGTACAGATGAATCATGTTACTTCGGCTGTAAGAGGAACAGAGAGGGTCTAACAGAGGAAGAATGCAATCAAAAGTCTTCTGCACTGAATTTTACTAAGCTGAAGTGAAAATATTATTTCAAATCAGGTAGAACACAAGTTTATGTAAGTTTTGCCACAGTATTATATACCTTTATGTCCAGAAAACCCTCCTGGAATATTTGCTTATATATTTAGATAATTTAGAGCTCAATTAGGCAGTACTCAGTATTTTTATCTTCCAGGCAATGATTTTTGCCCCAAAAGCTGCCTGTTAAATATTAGATAACACTTACAGAAGTATCTCGTTTTAATACTTTACTTAGTACAACTAGCAGTATTTTCTTATTTCTATTCTTATAAAGGTAATGATCATTTCCAGTCCTCTCCCTTTTCATCATTTATATATAGAACTGGTGTATTACTGTTTCTATGGGAAGTACAAGATGATGCATATGAGTTAATAATAAGATTCTCTGAGATGTGCCGCTGCATGTAATACTCAGCAGACTCTTATGATGGGAAAATCTTACATAGCTTTGTCCATTTAAAAGTTAGTTGGTTAGCTGTGTATTATTCCTCTGGGGCCACTAGATAGACATAGACAATTCCAGGAGACAATTAATCTAAATTAATCTAATCCATTTTAGACATCCATCCTACGAGGAAATCATCATCCTCCAGCAGTACCTCTGAGAGTAGAGAGATTCTATATTTCAACCTTTCCAACATGTAAATTTAGGTGAGGGGGATCCCTCCTTTAGACCCAATATGACTTTTTATTTTCTTTTTCTACATGCTTTTCCATTTTTATGCCCCACATTTTCCTCTTATAATAATCTCAGGTGCAAGAAAACTGAGATCCATTACAGCACGTTCTTTACATGCACAGTCATGATGGCCTAATGTATCTATGCTCTCCTTTCCAAAATTTTTTTGTTCATATAACAATCTGCAAGGAAAAATGGGAGTAACAGCATAAGAATTAGCCACTGAAATATATAAATGTATAAAGCAGATATTTTAGTACGCACTAACTCTTCAACATATTCCTTGGTGGAGCTCATTCTTTACTTTTCTTTACCTTTACACATATTTTCAATGCTATTTCAGTCCTCATGCTCTGGGTAGCTAAGGCAGAAGAGATGGAAGAGGTAACGGCTGTTTTTCTTGCTGGTGCTGCGGTATTTTTGAACAGCTATGAACACTTGCATACCACTCTATCTGCCTGATAGCAGGGTCAGTGTTAGCTGTTGCCAGCTCATCTATCTTTCTGTCTTGCTCTTGCACAACAATGGGGGTTTCTTATTATTTTCCTTTTTCCTGACCCTGACTTTTCATCACTAAAGTGGAAATAATGGCCCTAGTGACTAGCAAGTCCCTCCCTCAATGCTCAACGTGACTCTCATTCTCTTGACCACAACAACACAAAAATGTCCCAACAACAAGTAGCTGTCCAGTCCTAAGCTCACTTGATTTCAGTTCTCTCTCTTTTCTTCTATCCTTGCCTCCGAGGAGGAAAATTATGAAGAAAAAAGCAGTGATCAAATCCAGTGAGTTTCCATCGTCCAGGATGTTCTTGAACCAGGCTATTCTCTCTTCTCCCCCCCACCCCCACCCCCCATTATTCATTTCATTTGGATGATTAAATAAAGCAGAAAAGGTTATTTTGTTGGAAAAGAGCCTGTATTAATTGTATAAAAGCTGTCACTGTTCCTTTTTGGCTTAGTCTCATCTCTGGCTCCCAGTAGCTAGCTGCAATACCTCTTTCACTGAGTTTCTAGATTCAGACACCTCTCTAGTCCCCAAGATCTGTATTTTCTTGCTTTTCGTAAGTGAGTACAACATTGCTGGAGTTGGAGCCATTCCCCTGGCTGTGAAGCCTTCATGGTTGTTTTGATACTGCCAGCCAGATGAAAACTCCTTTCTGTTTTTCCTCTGTCATTTGTGGTGGCAGACCCAGGCCTCTGTTGGTACCTGAGTGTACTGTGACAGAAGGGATGATCCAGGGGATGGTCCAGGGAAATGGATTTGCTCGCCTGCAAGAAGAGAGCATCTGAACTTTTATGGCTGGCTGGCAGTCTCCTTGTTTCCTTGCACAGCTCTGTCTGTTTGCAACCATCGAAGCCTGCTGCTTTGGCTCTGTTGAGCAGGGACAGTCCTTTTAAGTACACAGTTATTGTCTGAATACTGAGCTCTTTAAAACAAATGCCCTAGTGAATGCAAAGAAATTGAGAAGTCATTTTATTTTGAAATACTGAACAAATACTGCAATTTTTTCTTGCAAAATATTGAAATGAAAGGTTTTATATTGTTATATAGCACTTTCACTCTCTTAGAGCAGAACAGAATTCACAGGATAACAGAACCTCATGTTTTGTAATTTGCCTAAGTGTTTGAAGTTACAGGATGAACATCATTTTGGAGACGAAAATTTGATCTGGGTCTTCTGTTCCACTCTAATGGTAATGATCCCATCATAAATTAATTATGAAAAATAACTTTCAGAACTATTGTAATAAAAACAGAAATAATTTCAGTGTTGGATGTTGGTTTGTATCATCTATCTTGCTAGATTATTTGCAGTGTAAAATCACAGACTGTTTAGAAGTAGGTAGCATAGGAAAAATACAGAAAAAATATTCTTTCTTCCACAAAATTACAATGCAAGACAAGAAGCGAAAAGCAGATACAGACATAGCGTTACAGAAACACGAAGAACACAAGTAAATATATTATGTGATTGTTCCAAGATACTAGTTTTGGTTGCTTTTTTATTTGCTAGTTTCAGGGTGATAGAGAGCTACGTCATGTTAACCACACTGAAAAATATCCTCCTTGATTAGAGCAGAGTGATGGGGTGCTCCTAAGACAGATAAGATGTATGAAAGAATGTCGTGGCCTTCAGTTTTTTTCTGTTACTTCCCCCCCCAAATTTTTTTTGTTCAGTATATAATGTCCCATATACAAAAATGTTAATATGTGACATTCTTTTGACTCATTGAATTTTGAAAACATTAATATTGACTTTTACGTGTTCGTGTATTGTCTGGTGTATGTAATTGCTAGTAGATATTGCCTTATTATATTAATGAAGGCAAAGACCTTTCTACTGCTTTCTCAAATGGTTGATGTATTGCCTATGGCCATGGAGTTGTTTGAAGTGCCAACATCAAATCTATAGATGGATCAATTAAGCATGCTAATATGCCTTGTCCCATATGCAGAGAAAGGGGAGATATAACCTGAGAAAAATAGGTTTTGATAATGTTTTATGTTTGACACATTATAAACTTGCTTACCACCCCTCTCACCAGAGGGAATGTCTCCTCACCTGCTGCTGCATGCTGTCACCTCTCTGCTGGAATGAGACTGAGGGCTTTTGAAGGTGGGGCGCAACCTGTGAAGATAGTGATGGGGGTGAACCAGCCGTACTTCTGTTCAATCACCTCTCTACCAATGGAGTGGAATTCAAGGGGGCATTCCGAGGGGGCAGAGCCTAGAGGTATCACAAAGTCCTTTTTCTTTTGGAGGTAGAGGTGAACAGAAACATGATTTTCAGTTTTGATCATCTCTACAGCAGATCTTTTCTGAGGATGAATCTGAGCAAACTTAGTTAACTGATGTCTTGCTATGGTTTTGTGTTTTAATTTGGATGTAATTCCAAAGGGAAAGAAAAAAATTGAAATATTCTACAGAGCTTTTGACAGACTGAAAAAAAAAAGAGATGAAAATGTCATTTTTATCTTGCATAGAACTTTCAATCCTGGAGATTTAAATATTCATCTCTCCAATAAAATGAAATTAAAATAAAATTCCTAACAGTCTATTCAAAGTATTTCAATCTAGTTTTCTGACAGTAATTTACAGAAAATGAAGAAAAATTTCAGTTAATTCCAATTTGCAATTTTGAAAACATTTTTTGAATCAACACATTTTGCTTTAGTGACTAGTGGAGTTCCACAGAGCTCCATTTTAGGGCCAGTTCTCTTTCATGTTTTCATAAATGACTTGGATGTAGGACCTGAAGGTGTATTAAGTTTGCGGATGACACTAAATTGGGAGGAGCTGTTGAATCTGTCGAGGGTAGAGAGTCCTTGCAGAGAGTTCTTGACAAATTAGAGGGTTGGGCAATCACCAACAATATGAAGTTTAACAAGAGCAAGTGCTAGATTCTGCACCTGGGAAGGGGCAACCCTGGCTATACGTAGAGACTGGGGGACGAGAGGCTGGAGAGCAGCCCAGCAGAAAGGGATCTGGGGGTTCTGGTTGATGGCGAGTTGAACATGAGCCAGCAGTGTGCCCTGGCAGCCAGGAGGGCCAGCCGTGCCCTGGGGTGCATCAGGCACGGCATTGCTGGCCGGTCGAGGGAAGGGATTGTCCTGCTCTGCTCTGCACTGGTGCGGCCTCACCTCGAGCACTGTGTGCAGGTTTGGGCACCACAGTACAAAAAGGATGTGAAGCTATTAGAGAGCATCCAAAGGAGGGCTGCAAAGATGGTGAAGGGTCTAGAGGGGAAGATGTATGGGGAGTGGCTGAAGTCACTTGGATTGTTCAGCCCAGAGAAGAGGAGACTGAGGGGAGGCCTCACGGCAGCCTGCAGCTTCCTCACGAGGGGAGCAGAGGGGCAGGCGCTGATCTCTTCTCTCTGGTGACCAGGGATAGGATCCAAGGGAACGGCATGGAGCTGTGACAGGGGAGGTTCAGGCTGGGTGTTAGGAAAAGGTTCTTCACTGAGAGGGTGGTTGGGCCCTGGAACAGGCTCCCCAGGGAAGTGGTCACAGCACCACAGCCTGCCAGAGTTCAAGAAGCGTTTGGACAACGCTCTTAGAGATATGGTCTGATTTTGGGGTGGTCCTGTGTGTAGCCAGGAGTTGGACGTGATGATCCTTGTGGGTCCTTTGCAGCTCAGGATATTCTATGATTCTACGATTCTATGCTTTCTGTTCTGGGGACTCAGTTAACCAGGTGAAATAGAATTGTGGCCTAATGACTCTTATACGGTATTTCTTTTTGCTATTCACTAAAATTTTTACTATAAAGTTACAGAAATAAATGCAACAAAGTCAACGATCATCTCTTCTTGGTTCTCTTAATTTGGCAGGTTTTTGTGTTTGCTTTGGATTTTTATTTATTTATTTATTTATTTATTTTTGTTAGACAGTAATAGTCTCAATAAATAAACTTCAATGCTCAAAGAAATTTACATGCAACCTTCCAATAGTTGGGTTTTGAAATTTTCTCTTATTTTTTTCATTGTTGTCATAGTTTTCACAGTCTATGAATTTGAGTTATAGCACAATGTCAGACTTTATTTATTAAGGACATGACAGAGATTAATAAAATGCTGGACAAGCTACAACTGATAAGAATTTTGAAAGCTTCACTAAAATTGAGTGAAGTGGAGATAGAAATTGAAGACATGGAGATAACAATTGATGGACAGAGTCTATTCCAACTGAGAATACCAAAGAAGACTGTAGAACACTGTGAAATTGAACTGATCACCTGGAAAATAAGGTTAGAGTAAGAAATATCAGGTATGAGGGCTGGGGAAGCTGAGCTAATCTTTTCTGAGAGGATTATGAGGGCCACAAAGTGAATATCTTTCAGCTTTTTTAATGTATGCCATACATTATTAATGTGTGCCTCTCATAGCTCTAGTGTTGTCAATTAAACACATTTGATATTGTATTTGTGCAGAGCACCTCTTTCGGCCTCCAGTAGACAAACTCCACATTAAAATGCATATTGGAAGCGGAAACAAAAAATGGCTTAGTTTTAACAATTCGGAAAGGTAACATTACAAATTAACTGGGGCCTATGGGCTGAACCAGAATTTACGCAACAGACCCCCAACAGAGCATTTAAGACCATATTGTCAGGAAAAGCCCATACTCCACTCTCAGAAAGCCAGAATAAGAATAATTCCCTACATTACTTTTTTCTATGCTGTGTCAAAGCTTAACTTGTTAAGGTTAAACTTAGTGAGGGCTTAGGTTCATGTATTTTTTCTGTCTCTGGACATACAGAGCATATGGACAGGAAGAGCTGTATACGGACTGCGAAAAATAGCTTTGTTTCATCCTCTGAATGGTTTATTTTCAATAATGTAGATTGTCGTTCCCTTTCCTCTTAATTCTTAACCGCTATTGCCATGGAGCTCATTTAGCTGAATTTATATGATGTGATAAGTTAATATTACATTTATTACCATAATTATCATGTCTGATTAATCTCATTTATTCTGGAAAGTTGTGCAAGTTTCTTACTGGAGGGCATACTTTTGAGTTTTAATATTCATGTATAAGACAGCTGACCTGAAGATTGGAAATAATTAGTCTGGGCTCAAGGTATTCGTGGCAATTTACAGACAGGTATGCTGGGATGGTTTCAATATCCAGTGCTGACTGAGGCAGGATGAAGATAGATGTAGTGTGAAGTCAGAGGGCATGGTGATTGCTAGATTTGTACCCATCAATCCACTCGACCCAATGAGGTTTTAAACACTTCATGTTCAAATTTGTCTGACATGATATAGCACTTTTTTTGGTCTATGCCCAAGCTCACTTAGGCATCCCTGCAGATGTCATTTGTTCTGGTCATGCATAGAAACTCCAGAAAAAAACCTGCTGAAATGAGCTCGATGCAGGATTTGACTAAATAAAATTTGGTGATATAAGCAACGGAATTTTCTGTAAGTGACTACGAAGGCCCACCAGGCTTCCCAACCTGATCTATGTGCTAAAATAATCATTAATCTCTCTGGCATTTATATTTTTTTTTTTTTTTCTTTTTTTTTTTTTTTTCTCCATTTGGTGCTGGTCTGCATAAATTCTGATGAAGACGTGTTTGTATGAGAAAAGAGAGTGTCTTCTTCCTCCTCCATCTGTATTATTATGTATGAAGTGGTGAATTCCTAACCATGCAGGCTAATTTTAATTTTTATTTTATTTTTTACTGACAGGAGGAAAAAAAAAAAAAAAGAAAGAAAGAAGGAGAAACTGATGTGATAGTTTACATTTACAAAGCACTGGAGCTTTGCTTTCCAGCAGAAGTAGCATTGCTTGTAATATGAAACACAGGCTATTTATTGTAATTTTTTATTTATTTATTTTTTTACGGTTTACAAACCTCGTTCATTTGGTCAACATTAACGTCTGAACCTGTGGTAGCCAAACTCTGAGCCTGTAAGTAGGCCCTCCTGGCTGAAATGTACTCAGAAAAAGCCAGACAGCACTGAATTCGACCAGAAAGAAAGAACTAGCACAGCACTGCTCATTAACCATGTGTTTGTGACCTGCTTCTGAGTGTATTGCTCATTAACAAGCCTACCAAGCAGAGAGGAGAAAAAACAATACATAGCAATAAGAAGAAAAGCAAAACCACAGACTGTGAAGAGAGTTTGCCATTTTTTCTTTCTTATGGTGGTTGTAGTGAGTTACCTATGAAGAGTGAGTTACCTGAGCATTACCATATGTTGTCTTTATACTGTGTCTGTGTTCTGTGTTTTGTTGGAATGTATTTTGCTCCTACTTATAGGATTTTGTGGGAATCACTTGGAAAACAGAAAGATATTTCTTACTGGCCCATTGATATTTAATTTACAATTTTTATGATGGAAATAGTTTGGCAGTTCCTATTACTCTAGTTAGTTTTGATTTTTTTTTTTTCTGTTTGCTTGTGAAAATTAGAGTTCTTACACTCAAATGGTTGACATAAAATTTGTTCAAACTACAAAATGCAGCAGTACCAAAACAGGAAAACATTTGAAACTCTTGTGCCCCAGAGAGGGGTTTCTGTATTTTTTCTGCTCCACATTTTAAAGTATCAGTTTATACATGCTTACTACATTATTTTAGTGATGGTTTTATCTTTATTTGTTTTCTGTGGCTGCTAAAGATTCAAAATGTCTCCACGCAATGGTCTTAAGGGCTAAGAAATTTGGATTGACTGTGGTATTGGATTTCAAGATCCTTTCTCAGATAGCTCCATGCTCTTGCTATGTGGAAATATAATGCTCTTTTCTGAGCATATAGCTGTAGATCTGACATACATAATTCATATTTCTCATATACTGAGAAATCTACATGAATTCTTCACTGGGAATAAAATTCTCACTAAAGATGCCTGAAACCTTTGTTCTTGTACTCAGTGGAGAACTGGCTATGGGGATATTGTGCCTCCTTCCCATCTGTCAAGGGCAGGAGTATACCTAAGTTGGTTATTTCTTAAGTCTTTCTGGAAGAGGAAACTACTTAGCTTCAGCAAGCATGGGGGAAGAGCTTTGCTTGCAAAAATAGGACAGCTTAGGAACTGCTTGTCAGTTTGGGTTCTTGAATGCCTCTCGATCTTGCTGATTTCACTGACATTTGCAGAAGCAAATAAATCATCTAAAATATGAATGTGAGGTATTTTGTGAATATTTTACATAGCAACAGGGCTGAACTAAATATTGCAAATTTAAAGTGGGGTTAGAGATCTGTCATTTAAAAAAAAACTCATTTTAACATTGGTTCATAAAGTATGCATGCCTACATTTGGCTGGGATCTGAAGCAGAAATTCAGAGTATTCAAAGCCACTTATTTATCTGAAATCGAGAAACACTGGAATTTTCAAAATTCTACAAGGCCAATCTGTAGATGGTGGAAACATGAATACCAGTTCAGACAGCCATCCCCTGCTCCCCTGCCTGAACTTCTAAACTTTTAGTGAATAAGCTATTACTAGCTTAAAGCAGTCATAGTAAATCAGTCCTGAAGGTTCATAGAAGTTGAAGTTACCTTTTTGAGGGAAGAAGAGATGCTCTGAAGAGAAAATGGATACATCAAACTCACTATACATCACGTATTTTCCTAGTATTCACTAGGAAATCTTTTCACAAATAGCCAAAGAGGAAAGCTAATAAAAGCAGCACAAAGTTGTGAAACAAAATTATAATGCATCAGATTAGTTCATAACAGTCCATTTACCTTCAGATTTTATTGTAAGGTGGCAGTATTTTAACTAAATGCTTTTAAACGAATGCTAGAATTCTGTGCTTTGAACTGTGAAACTTTTATTTTAAATATTCATTGCTCCATTGGCAAAAAAAAAAGGTTGGTAGATGTGGTTTAGAAATTGTCAGTTCAGATAATCAGCTCTGCCTCTTTATCAAGGAATGCACTTTTGCAAAAGCAGAAAAGTGTACCGTTCAGCTGTCAGGATGCTGAACATTGTGTTAGTGTGGAGTGGAAGCCTGCAGTGGCACTCACGTGCTGTCAGGTTTCCAGCCCCTTATTCATTGTGATTTGCCACTATGAGGGATTTGGCACGGCATTTTCTGAATGAGAAAGCATAGAGTATTATAGGGTCACTCTACATCTTGTTACATTCATGTCAGCACTTCTCTTGTCTGAGGAGAAGACAGTATTAGATGCATGGTATACCTCGTGTTATGCCAGGGGTTATGCCAAATCCTTGATTCAAATTAATTTTTTAAAGCAAGAGCCTTTGGCAATATTGTTACCTTTTCAGAAAGTTCAGATCTCTAGCGCACTGTGAGGAGATACCATGTAAGGGAGGAGACGCGCTTTGAGGTGGCTGGTGTTGCGCAGGAACCCCTGGCCATCTGCATCTCCTCAGCTCATACTTTGGATCTGTGGACTAGGAAGGAGCATGGTTAGGTGTTGGTATGCTCTGATAAACCCCACTAGTGTAATGGCCTTCTGATAAGACAGTAAAGGCTGCCATCTCTGAGACTATGCCTTGGGCTGAACTTCTCAGTTGCTTCTCAGCTAAGAGAAAGCCACATTTATCAGTCACCACTAGTCATACCAGGCTGAGACAGCAGTGTCCTTCTTGTGCCAATTATCCTGGACACAGTTTCCGTTCACCTTATTGAAGCCAAAAGCTCTTCTTCTGTTTGGGACGCAATGCATTTGTAAGGCCAATAAATCATAGATATTAGACATGTATGAGGTTTTCACAGATATTTACTGCATTTTATTTTTTTTTTTGACAGCAGAATATTTGTGATATCCCTCTTTCAATCTACTTGGATTAGGAGCTATACACCATAAGTCAGAGACCTACAGTTAAAAAGCATTATCAAAGTCATTCCTTATGAAAATAAATTTTAAAAAAATCTGTGAATAAATTACAAAGTCTCTCTTGTATGTACGACATTCTTAGTTTGATAAGCAGCAAATGGATCTAAGTAAATGTAATGGAAATGCAACTTTTATCCCTGGAACATATATCTCTGTTAGTTTTAAAAGGTGAGAAATTTGTGCAGATGATAAGCAAGATGATAAGAAAGGACTGAAGCAAATCTATTAACAAATGGAATTGAGTTTATAAAATTCAGTAGCAATGTAGAACCCAGCCTAAAGGTTTATTGAGTTCATGTGTTGCCATTGCCTCCCTTCCCTTCCCTTCCCCCATTTGTCCACAGATGCTGCATGTTATTTTAAAGATTTATCATCTACAATGAATAGGTAATTCTTGCACTGGAAGATGTGCAATCTATTTTTAGGTGTAAAAATAGGAAACTCCAAACTGAAAAATAGGAACTCCAGATACAGTAACATGGGCCAAGGTTCATTTCACCTAGCTTTAGGCACTGACACAATGGACATAGACTCCAGCACATCTAAGAATCAGCTAGAATGAGTGGAGAAAGGAGGTTATTTGCAGAGGGTCATCAAGACTTTAGGTGAGCTGGGTGATTATAGGATTTGTCTAGCTCTTTCCATAGATTCTAGAAGACTAAAATCTTAATATGCATGTTTCACTTAGACATTTAAAATAAAGTAAACCAGGTACTCTTATCTAACTTAATTTTGGACTGCGTGCATGTCTCTATTCTGTCATTGGTCATACCCTGATCCTCCCTAAAATACCATTTATTTATAAAATACAATATATGTAGAAATATTCTCTGCATACACAGAAGTGACACGATTATACAAGAACTTCAGAATTGAGTGTACAAAGAAGGGACATTAAGGGGAAGAAGCAATTGTAGGGAAGGTGAGATTGATAGCATACTACCCTACATTATATCTTTCTGCCATGAGTAGTAAAAAAAATCCATGGTGTATTTGTGCAAAGTCTAAAAAGAAATGCTGCGGACACTATGACTTCATCTCCTTGAAAATTTCTGCACTTCTTTTACCATGAACATGTTTTTCTGAATGAAGCAAGAAGTTCATCTGCTCAGGATTCTTGTCAGTCAGTTACCAATATCAAGTCCTTCAGAGAAAGTTACAAGAAACATTTAGTGGGCCATTATATAATGTTCTGCCCATGGAGGAACTTTCCTCCAAATTCAATAACATAGCCTTATATTTTCGTGTAGTCCTAAGCTTTTGTTTTGTTGTTGTTCTTATGGAAAAGCAGCCTAGAATATTCAAACAGCTAATGTAATTTGCCTGGTACAGGAGGGCTGTTAATTGAGAAAACATGAGCACATGCTGCTTAGTATTTTTGTTTGTTTGTTTGTTAGTTGTTTTTAACTTTATATCTTTTTTTGAGGAAGAGTAGAATGTCAGATGTGAAGTAGCATGCAACTGTCCCTGCAAGTCTGCTAGAACTTTCTCAAGAAGTTGCAGGACAAGCCCTTCCACGTCCCAATCTCAAACCAATATGATTCATAAATGAAGCTAGCAGCTGTCACTGCTCATGTTTCTGCTACTCCATTCAAGCACTGTCTGTTAAAAAAAATCATGTTTTGTATACAGTTAAAATACAGCTGCTCAATCAGCAGAGACCAACACATGCTAGAAGCAAAACCATACAGAAAACACATTGTCTTTTTACTTCAGTATATCTAAATATCACAACAATGCTGTACATTAAAAGTAGTATCCATATATGTTTGTATGTTTATTTATTTTTATTTTAGGTACAAATACACACGATTTTTGCAGTTTCTCTGTACAGCATTGCCTATATATCTATGGATTACTCTTGCCTTTATTCTCAACACCCCAGAAAAATATTTCTGTTATTTATAAGTCAATATGAAATAGAAAGCGTGTGTGCTGATAATGTTGCCAAAAAAAAAAAAAAAAAAAAAAAAAAGTTTCCTCACCTTTATATGTTTAATGTTGTTTTATGCTTTGTGCATGATTGACTNAAAGGTGTTTTTCCGTTTTGTCCATTTTAGGCACATATTATTGTTTGGCATAAATCATTATGTCATCATAGACTTTACTGTTGACGAGGTTATTTACTTCACCTGAGGCTTTGCTTTTATGTTTTTTGTTTTGTTTTCCTTTGTTTATTCCTCACTGAGATGATGGCTAAGTCTAAGAGGAATCAAAGAATTCATTGTGAATTCCTTGCATGTGTATATCTATACAAAAGTAAAATAAGCAAAATATCATCAACCATTCTGAATTACAAAGACACAGTATTCAATCTTAAACCTATGGGTTTTGTTGTTGTTTTGTTTTTGTTTGTTTTTGTTTTGAAAATTGCTTTTACAGTCTTGGTTTGTGATATTTGTCTTCAACACTTTTTATTTCCTTATTCTAAGTAGCCGAAGGTATGTTTGTTTCTACTTTCACTCATACCACAAACGAAGAACAAGTAGACATAAGAAGCTGGGCACAAAAAGGGAGATGAATTTACTAAACATAATCAAGTAATGATTTGGGGGAAAAATACCACACAAAAAAATCCATTCAAAATTCCTCTTGCTAAAGCTACGATAGTGGGATTTGAATATTATTACTCTGACTTCTATCAGCAGAAATTCCTCTAATTTTTTATGCTGAGCTTCAGTGGCTTTAGCAAGTTAAAACCATAGCCAGTAATGGAGAAATTGAGGAACGTTATGGCTTGACCCATTTTAGTTCTCTCTGCTGGTAGCAAAGTAGATTAAACTGTATAGAAATATCCCTGTCTGCACAATTTAACTCGATCAAGCTTTTACTCTGATAGTTGAGAACAAAGAGTTAATTTGTCTCTGGCTGAATTATACGAGTACACCCTTCTCCCTCCCCTTTATGCCCTCCCCTTTATGTATTGATGAACAAACCTTGGTAACATATCAAAGAAGGAAGTCTGATATCAAAATAGAGGCACCAAAAAATCATACTTTAGATGAAAATACTCTAGTACCCCTTCATGATGCCGTAGCAAACATTTCCCCCACTACCTGTAGAAAAGCTCAGAGAGTAAAGAAGAAATACTGTGGTGGAGACGAGGCAATCACAGGTATCAGTTTAATGTATTAGAAACAATAAAGGTTTGGAGGGAACCATGATTTCAAACTCGCTGTTTTTGGAGTTATTAAAATCCTACCTAACCTTCAAGAAAATTTATGTTATATTAAATGGAGATAGGGTTCTGAAAAATTATGTCTAGTGTGGTACCTGTATAGGTGAAATATATTAGTATCCCTTCAGCACACTGAGAGCACACATCACAGTGGATGTGTTTAAGCCTGTGCCTGGGACTTAAGCTGGAACTCAGTCCAAGCTGTGGACTAACATCAGGTCTAAAGCTCACCTACCGAGAAATGAGAAAGCTGAGGCTCTAGCAGGGGTTATTAATACCTCCCTAGGCTAGGGTCTTAACAAGACTCGCACAAATCACAGGGAAAAAATCATACCCATTCACAAGTTTTTGGCAAGTGAGTGAGACACTGGGGATCAACAAACCCTACAGCACTGAAGTGGAGGGTGAAGAGCTTCGTTACTTTGGCAGAACTGAAAAGGGATCAGCATAACCTGTGTCTTTTGGTGGATTGTACAAGAGCAGTCAATAAAAATGGATATTTACACTTGCCATGTGTCATATTTGGCCTTGAGCTGAAGACTAGCATAGCTTCTTCGTTACTTTGGCAGAACTGAAAAGGGATCAGCATAACCTGTGTCTTTTGGTGGATTGTACAAGAGCAGTCAATAAAAATGGATATTTACACTTGCCATGTGTCATATTTGGCCTTGAGCTGAAGACTAGCATAGCTTCTTCGTTACTTTGGCAGAACTGAAAAGGGATCAGCATAACCTGTGTCTTTTGGTGGATTGTACAAGAGCAGTCAATAAAAATGGATATTTACACTTGCCATGTGTCATATTTGGCCTTGAGCTGAAGACTAGCATAGCTTCTTCTGTGGAGTTCCTGAAGTACAATAGGTATCTTTGCCTTTGGATTTATTTAAAGTAAACCTGA
>VXAL01007463.1:283195-315796 GCA_013399475.1 Chauna torquata | reverse complement strand
TCTCAAAAATGATGTGTGGATTTTACTGTCAAAGAATGAAGTACAGTAGAGCCAAGTGTGATATTTCTTGGCAGGTTGCTCCATAGCTAAGTTCCTGCTCTTTTAAATGGTCTGTTGTCAGATGATGAACATCTGATCATTTCCAGCTATGGGATCTCTGAGATGTACAACTGTGTGTCTGAAATGCAGTGGATTAGCTGCTTTTGAGGTATTGATGAGCAAAAGTGTCAGAGCAATCTCACCCCACATCTACACCAGAGGAGAGGACTAAAACAAAAAAATTTTAGATTTCAAATTGTGTATTTGTATGTAACAGCTTTATTGTAATATTGTTTAGAAAATCTTCTAGCACCTTGAGAACCGGCCAGTCTTGGTGGACTTCTGGTCTGCATGGATCAGATTAGACAAGCTGCAAGTCCAGCAGGCAGGTCAGGGGGCAGCTGGAACTCTGGTCACCATTTTCATCCTCAGGTTTAGCACTGAGCTTGCTGCTAGAGGTCAATGTGACATAGGCCTCACCGGTCCTTTTAGGCTATGCGTTAAACTGTGGAGCAGGTTTAAGGGCAGTGGTATATTGAACATAAATACTGTCATCATAATAAGCTTAGCAGAGGGCAGCAAAGGAGTTAAACATAGCAAACTACACATATATCAGCATTAACCTACCACATGGGAGGAAATAAGATATGAATCAAAAACAAGTAAAAAATTCAAACACCTTGAGAAAATAGTCTCCTAACCTAAAAGTAAACACTTTCAAATAAAACTGTAAATACTTCTGCATTTTCCAATACCGCAAGATTATTGGATTTTTTTTTTTTTTTTAAATCGGTGTTGAAAACTACTGACATGATCATAGCCTCTTCTTTTATTAGGTAAACAGTCCTTTTTACTTCCCTCTAAAGCAAACAGGCTCTTGAGAGTGATTAATAATTTATGACCGAGAAGCTGTAATTGTAAGTAACATTTTTGTCTTGTTAGTGAGAAAGAAAAAAAAAAAGTAACCTATATGCTAAGGGAAATGGGCACCCACATAATAGAAATAACCAGTACCTTCGGAAATGTTGCAAATAGATCATATGCCACATACTGAGCATAGGAATAGGCAATTAAAAATTGGGAAACAGAAATAAATGTCCCTCACCCTAGCAGGCTCCTGGGCAGACGTGTAACTTAATTCTTGTGAACATGTACCTGCATAAGTGTTTGCAAGGGCAGGGTCTTGGTTTGCAGTGCATCCAGGGTGCAGTAATTGCTGTCCTTTTTACAGTGATGCTCAGGGACTGTAGTCAGAGCGACGGGCTCTCTGCATATGGAGTGGTAGAACATGAGCTGTAGAAGAGAGCATGAGCTGGAGTGTTTTGTTGTTAGGCTTTCATCTCCAGACTGAATTCACTAAAATATGTTGACTTACAAAAGCATGACATGGGGTTATGAGGCGCTTAGGGTCAGTTCAGTAGAGGCAGGGATGGGGTTTGCAGTACCGGTAAGAGCAAGTGAGGTGATGGGATATGTTAGACAGTGACACAAAATTACACAGGAAATATTTAATTGGCATTGTCTAAGCGGAGGTGCATCTTTCTCCTAACCTTGAATGTTACATTCAGCTCTAGTTGCATTACAGCAGAAGGATGTGGCAGAAATAGAAGAGATTCAGAGGGCAATGGGAATTATTAGAAGCAGAGGGGCTACCACGCAAAGAGATATTTATAAGGCTTGCCTGACCTAGTTAAGGAAGGAGAA
Organism: Chauna torquata; assembly: GCA_013399475.1. Classification (NCBI taxonomy): domain Eukaryota; kingdom Metazoa; phylum Chordata; class Aves; order Anseriformes; family Anhimidae; genus Chauna; species Chauna torquata. The sequence continues at coordinate 314,053 of VXAL01007463.1, read as the reverse complement.
ACAGTAAAAGATGTTAGGTGTGTATAAAATATGAACTGTTATAGAGAAGCTCAGTCAAATGCTAGCTTTTACTCTTTCCCATAACAAAAGAACAAAGGGACATTGAAATTAAAAGGCAACAAGTTTAAAACAGATAAAGAGAAACACATTTTCATGCAACATTTATTTAATCTGTAGAAATTGCTGAGGCAGGATGATGCTGTTGCCAATAGCTCAGTTAGATAATAAAATGACGAGACACATGAAAAGGAGTTCAGTTGTACAAGCTAGGAAAAAAGTTACAGTATATAAGCAATTAATCAGGCTTCAAGGGAAAAATAATGATCAAATGCTGGGTGCAGGAAGACATATCTGAGCCTTGAGTTCTTAAAGGGGCAAAACTCTAAAATTCAGTAGAATTTGGGCTAATTAAAGCCTGTGTGATTGGCTTCATCATTCCACCTTCCCCACATGATTATATAATTAGCAAAAAGTATACTTAAATAAGTACTGCCTACCGCCTAGTGCCTAAACACAGGATGCAGTGCTAAAACCTATCTCTTTTGTCTCCGTTGTTCAGGAACATGTTCTTGTGAAACAATCAGGTAACGCTTGGCTTGCATGTAAGAATCATCCTAGCCCGTAATGTTCAAGCCAGGTTACGCTAATGGCCTCTATTGGGCCAGGCTTTAACAGAGCAGTTTGGGGCAAGGATCCGGGTAAAAAGTTCTGGGCAAAGCCACACCAACAGGTGAGGCTTCCTGCAGGGACCTGAAGGTGCAGGGGCTCTATGGTAAGATGAAAATATTTATTAGCATACTTTTGCTCCTGGGGTACATGAGCTCTCTCATGTTAATACCAACATTTTAGTTAGAAAAATCCAGAACATAGGGTTAGCTGTGATGTGCTCGTTGTTTTATTAATGTAAAAAAATGCATTTGCAATTACCTACCCATGACTTGAAATCCCATGCAAATACATTGCATGAATATAGGCCTGCCCACCTGCAATGTGTTATTAATAACTAGTGTTAAATATTATTTTGAAAGGAGAGCTGCAATATTCCACAAGTTTTTACAATGTACACTGAATAAACCATGAATTCAAAAAGAATGTCTCTTACTTAAGTCTCAGATTTCCTTTATATTACTGTGCTTGAAGTTTGTGTAAAAGGTAATTGCTTCATATGTTAAGTGTTTTTTAAGCTAACATTATATCTGCAAATCATCTTTTAAGTTTTTAAGCATTTTTCTTGCAAGGATGTAACATTGACTGCTTATTTTGTATGCCATGGTGTTCAGTAGCAATTTAGCTTTCTTCCTTGAAAAATACTTTTCAGGACCTAATTTTGCATATGCTTGTGGAGGGAATGGATATGAAAGTTGATGTGATTGCCTGTGTGTGAACATATCTCAAAGGTAAAATGGTCATCAGTGGACTTTCTTTGTCTGTAAATCAAGAAGTCTCCCATTATATGGGCTAACTGACGGCGGCTTCTCCCAGCTCAGTCAAGTCCCAAAGCCTTTATTATCCAGCTATTGTCTTGCAGGTCAGAGGCTACAGAGCAAATTATTGTGATAGATGTCAATAGCTAATTTAACTGCCATTAAAATTTTCTGTGTCATAAACCTTAAATTAAAGACTAAGGGCATCTCTTTTATTATTCTCTATGGCAGTAAAAGCAGTATTACATCCGGCTTTGGCTCACAGGAAAGGAAGAAATGATTTGAATACCTGTTGCAAAAATGCAGTGGCAGGGAGCAGTGGCCCACTGCTTTTCGTCGTTACCTGTCACTCTGCCTGCCACTCTGCAAGAGCAAGGCTGCTCCGCTCAGCGGGATCCTCAACCTGCTGGGTGCTGGCTGCCTGGCGGTGCAGATGCTCTCCTTTGCAACAGGGAGGTGTGGAAGTAGCCAAACCTCTCAGAGCTGTTTGAAATTCCTGCTGAAATTGTTAATTGCAGTCAGTGATAGTGAACCAAGTGGGAGTATTTCTCCCCTGTTCCCAGATTGAAAAGGAAAAAAAGAACTAATGGTTTTGGTTTTTTTTTTTTTGAATGTGACATGCATGAGCAGAATGGGCATCTTGTTTTACAGATGACACAAAAACCCTAATTCATATTGGAGCTGCTTAATTCCTAGTAAAATTTAAACTCCAGTCACTGGGGCTGGACTGGAATTCAGTTTTTAAATGATTTTTAGCTGTTTCCTTTGTGCAGTACCTGCCTCTGTTTTGAAGAACTATGATTTCAAACTCTTTCCTGTTTAAGAGGAAATGTGCTCTGAAAGGACGATCTCCAAAACCTGCGTAGAATATGGACTGGAACTTGTGTGTGTGTGGGAAAAATCTATGAAAAGAAACAAAGCTAAGGAAAGGAGGAGATGGGCAGGGAACTTAATTTCCTGTTGGAACCTCTGATTTTGTGACCTCCTTGTAACTAGGACAAACTTGGAGTTTTCAACAGTGGGAGGTGTTGGTTTTTCTCAGTTTAGTAGATAATGGCTTAAAATGTTAATGTTAGGGTCTGTGGTTTTATTGTTTGTCACTTAGAAAATGTGAGTCTAAGCATGTGAGCAAGGCTTTGCCTAATGATACATGCTTATTTTTCACTAACAATTTCGTGCCCAGTGGGTACTGTGGAAGAGGTTCACGATTCAAAGACTGGAGTCCTGAAGTATCACTACAGGTCACTTTCTTTGATTAGGAAATGTTTTCTACTGGGAATGCAAGCATATAACTAAAGGAATGTGGATATTTGCATGACTTGCCCTCCCACAGTCTTTCAGCATAGAGGCTGACAGTGCTGTTAGCAGCTACAGTCAGATATTAATATTCTCGTGTAAAAACAAAAAAACCACAACCTCATGAGAGCCAAATGTTTGGGAAAGAGCAACAAAGGTATTTCCTTTCTTTGCAGGTGGCAAACCTTGACCTGGCGTTAGATGTCACACAAATGAGATCGTGCTACACGTCCCATTGCAACGTTGCACTTGTAATGTCTACCTTTTGCCACTTGTGCAGTCTGTAGTGGTGGTCACTTTTCACACCTACGGATTCAAGGACAAAGTGGCTGTTTTAAGTAAGTGTTTCTTCATCAGCTCTTGATTATATCATTAGTTTAGAGATGAAGTGTCTTGTGATTACATTTTTGAGAAGTTAAATTCAGTTACTGCTAATTGTTGACAGATGCAGATATTTTTTGCTAGTAATTAACTGTAATTCACAAGGAAAATTAAAGTTATCTGAAAGTTTTCTCTTTGATTTTTGTGAAAGGTATTTTAGGATTTTTTTTGATCATCGTGGGTTTTAGGTTAAAGATCAATGTAGGCTTAAGGTCTATTTTTCTTCTTATCTTGAGAAAAGAATATGAGGCATAGCTGAAATCTTCCTAGGCTTCCTGTGTTTAATGTCACAGAACAGTAAGAACTTTAAGGATCCCCTGAATCTTTACAGATTTTTTTTTTTTTAAGAGTAGAATAATTAAAACAAACAGTTGGAAGCTAAGCAATATTCTGCATTAATCTATCTGCTTTTAAAGTGAGTTTTATTTTGTACCAAGGATATAATTTTGGTCGGCCTATCACTCTGTACTAATAATCTGTGAAAAGTTATTACAAAGTTGGATTGTCTCCTTGAGGAAATCATAAAAATTTTGCATTACTAGGTTTAACTCAGTGCTACGCAACCTTGACTTTTCTCTCTCTGTTGGGACAGTTTACTATTAAAGTGTATGTATTCAAAGGTTGAGCAAAAAGAAAGGAATACTGTTGCGAATGGTCTTAATGCCACAACTTAACGATAACTGACATTACACTGTTTTCTCATAGCCTTTGCAAGCGCCCTGTGATGCTGCAAGGTCTCATTTTTCTATTCTCCAAAACCACGCATTCTTTTTTGTCAAATTGCAGCATGTTCATGAAATGAGGATGAAACTCACGGTGGAGTGTTGGTGCATATTTATTTCGTGAATCTGAAAGCTCTGAAAGAGAGGAGCTTTATTTGGCTACCTCAAATGTCTCTACTGAGTTGCAGGCAGGTCTTTAGTCAGTGTTTTTCCATGTCTTTTTACACCTTTGGTCTATTCAGAGGTTTGGTACAACCATGCTGGTGTAGTTGATTTGTTGTAAAGTCCAGGAAGAACTGAAGAAAATATCAACAAAAATCCAGCCAAGAAAAATAATTATGGGATTTGGAAAAGACAGGTAGGGGACCTTGTTTCCTGTACGTGTGCATCCTATTGACAACTCTGCTGCTGTGTTGTCCCTGTTATAAAGAGAAAACCTCATCAACAGAGGCTCTTCAGGTTTTGGAAAGTTTGAAGTCTTGAGTATATTTGTCTGTGTAGCTCCTATGTCATACAGAAGAACTGATCTTAAACTGGTTACCTGGGCAGCTGTTTTTCTTTTTTCTTTTTTCTTTTTTTTTTTTTCCATTGGCATGCAGGAAGAATTTTTACAAGGTAAAAAAAATACCAGTGCATTCAACCACTTTTTTTTCCCTCTTTGTTTTCAAGTACAGTGTTATGTTGGTATTAAATTTTCAGCATGCTTTGAATGTTTGATCTGAAATTGAGAAAACCTCATAGGCTTTGCAGTGAAAACAACTGATATTGGAAGGGAAAAATAATAAAAAAAAAACAAACTACAGAAATATTGTAAAATATTTTAATTTGGTGGATGATGTGTTTTTGTGAGTAAGAAATAGGACCAGGCTTCTCTTGGGGTTTGAGCCTTTCATTTCTAATGTATCAATTCTTTCTTCTTTTGAAATATACAGGGAAAGTGCTAAGGTAGCCACCTTATTCCACAATCTATTATATGAAAATAGGCAATTAGGAGAGCAAATAATTTGATATTAGTTGACAGATCATTAGCCTGTAATACAAAAAGTAGATGAACAAGTAAGAAAAGGCAGGAGCCTAAGGAAGCAATAGCTATATTTGGAATTAAGGGCTGGAGGTGGGGGGGCAGCAGATCTTAATGGCAAAGCATGGTAATAGCTAGAGGATAGGCACAAGAAAGTAGAAAATTGCTGGTACACAAAATATTAGACTGTGTCTTACCACTGAAGCTGAGTCAGCTTAACCGGGAACACTAATTGGCGCTCATAGACTGTTCTCTGTACTTCTCCTTCATGACCTGGACCTGTCTTGGGTGACAGTATGTGCTGAGTACCTTGGTGAATGACAGCTGTGATGGGCAAATTTGGGCCTGATTTCCCAGAGGGCTGGGTCTTCATTAGGAAGAATGTTTTTTGAATAACTCAAAATAGAGTCAAGTCCTGGTGAAGAAGTAGCTTGAGGATTTAATGTGCTAAGATTAGATTTATAAGTCACCCTGAAGTGGGAGTATGTGTTGCAGTGAGGGCATACTGACCGGTGCGTGAGAGTGAAAGGGGAAGCTGGATGGTCCCAAGAGCAGCTTTTTAAAATAAAGATTTCTTTTAAAGAGTTACTTAGGGCCACCTCAAACCTGCAAATTTCTTGGCTTTCCAGATCACCTCATTCATAGTTTGGGAGCAAATCTAGTTACAGATCTTTCATAACTAAGAAGGAAAGCTACAGGAAATACCTACCCTACTCATCAAACTGCTGCCAGACCTGTGCATGGTAACACACATCATGTTTGAAAAAACATTTCAGTAAACAACAGCAGCAGCAGCAACAACAGGAGATGGATGTCCTAAGACAGGGAAGAGCAGATTCAGGAGGAAAAGAGGACGTGTTTTTCTGTTAGGAGTTTATAATGAGATCACAGCAAAGACTGCGCTGGAACTAATAACTAATTTTTCACTGTAGGCAAATCAGTACAATGCATTCTGTTGTTAATACTTTTTTTGGTTTTAATTTTATATCTGATAGATCTCCAGCTGAACAGTTAGTATCTGAAATGCAGTTTGCTAAATACTGCATTGTGATTTTGGATGGCTTTTAATAGTAACTAGCTATAGTTAGAACAATAATCATCTTTCAAGATATTTTTCTTTTTCCCCACTTTTCTAAGGAAAAAGCAGAAAAACCTTTTAAGTAATATAGGTTTGTTCTTCTGAGTGTTCACTGATAATGCTTACCTTTTGTTAATTTTTATTCTCTTCTCTCCCAATATTAAAGGTTGGCTTTGCCTTTGCTCTCCATTTCTTCATGGTAAATTATTAGGAAATAGAATCAATAGTGGTGATTAAAAATAAACATGAAGTTTGAAGTTTTCTGTATTCCCTCAGAAACATGGATTCTGAATACCTTAGAGTAATATGCAGTTCTTGAGTATTGTTTTATTTATTTATTTTCTAAAAAACAAAACAAAAAACCCTAGCAGAAAAGAATCACTGCACTCTTTCATTATAGTTCAAAGTTTCCATCCTGCAAAGACAGATGTTTGCAGTTTAGTAGCTACTCACAATTTATAGACTATATACTCTTCTGAGTTTGAAGTGTACTTTTTAGAAATGGCATTTAAGATACCTTCTGGATTGCTGGCTGTATTTCTAGTTATATGAGATTATTCTGTAGACACAGTGTAGTATAGATCCCATTAAAACTGATATATGAGACACCTATCCTTCATTTAAAATATGGATATGGACTTTAAATGATGTTTGAAATGACTTTACATTGAAAAATAGACTTAAATAATAAACACATTTATAGAGGAAAGACAGCTTAACTGGAGAGTGGGAGAAACAAACTTGATTAGTAATGGAACCTGTCCCTCCAAAACCTGAACATAGCATAAGTATGATATGGCAGTTGTGAAAAAAATTGGAGTGATCTTTTAAGTCAGATGGTAGCCAACAAGGGTAGGAGCTCTCAGCAACACTGTTCCCTCTGGTTATTCTGATTTCTTCTTTTGTTTTACATTTTCTGTGTATACCTTTATGACTGTACCAGTGAAACACTGGATTACACCAACATCTTCTGGCAAGGTTTACCTCCTGCTGTCGACCTGACTGTCCTCTTGACCAAATTAGGTTCCTCTTTAAGAAGTTCCACCAACAAAATACACACATATGAGTGCTCTCAGGAAACTGCTAGTGCTGGGATCCAACTCATCCAGCTTCTCTGGGGTTCATGCCTGAATCATAGGTAGTCACCCTAAGCTCACTGTGTGGTCAAAGGAGAGAAACATATTTTTGGGATGTGATTCCCCTGATCCATTTTCAGTTCCTTTTGACTTGTGCCCTGTTTCTCTCCGTTGACTCTAATGGAAGTCCAGGAGGGTATGGTTCAGTATGTCCCCTTTGCCAAAGGGATGTCACATTTCAGTATAGTAGTTGAAGTTTTCCCTGGGTGTTGTCCATGCATATTTCATGAACTACTTTCTTTCGCTAATACAGGAGAATGGAGTAAAGGGGCAGGGATCTTACATCACTGATTTTAGGGGAAATGAGATCATCTAAACAGGTAGATAAACAAATAGTTTCCCTTGCAATTTAATTTGAAATTAAAATTTTCAAACACAACTACTTTGGCTTGTAGTGTTTCTCGATGAAGTGCTGCTTGTCCGAACGTGTACAAACTCTTTAATGCATAAAAAATGGCTTAGGCCCACATGAATTCCTACAAGTTCATTTTAGAACTTGTTTTCTATGAGTTTCTGGGCCAGATTTTCTGCATAGTTTTGAGTCTGCTTGCCTATAAAGTACAGGTTCATTAGAGGATTTTTGAAGTTCAGGGGACCCCGCACATATAAACTATGGCCATAAAACAGAGGACTGAGTTGGTATAACAGCTGACTGAAATTTTCTAGTGAGTGGAGACGAACAGGCATGCTATGTACTTTTAGTTTCAATTCAGGATAATCAAAACTTCCTTGTCTGTTAATTTGTGAGGCACAAATTTATTTACTTATTTATTTATCCTCAGAAAAAGATAAATGAGGCAACTGCTGAAGTACTGTCTCAGTGCTGGTCCTTCTTGAGCTGATCTAGGTGGAAAACATCAATTAGTGTTTTTATATTTAGAAAATTGATATTCAGGTCACACATATTTACCGTTTGTGCCTAGAAGAAGCCCAATAGTTTATGCTTGAATTAGAGACACCTGGGTTGGTACAAAAATTTGTTGTGGCTAGTTCTCACTGGGTTATGCCAGAGTCTTTTAAAGATGTAATTCTCTACAGTTCTCCATTTTTATTCTTTCATATGTGAAAATCAATTTCTTGTGGGGTTTTTTTTTTTTTTGATTCTATCATGGATTCATGTAAAAACATTACAAAACTATAAGCTGATTTAATGCTTCTTGTATACATCATTCATAATGATACTCTTGTGTCAAGATTAGCAACATGTCTGGTTTCTCTCCACCATGTCACAGAAGCATATGGGCTGTTGATGGGTACCAACATTTTCTTAGGGACCTCTGCAGTTTTCTGAAAGCCCTGACTTCTGGAGGGGAGACCCTCATTTTTACTAGAAAAAGGAGTGTGTTTTAAATCTCTTAGCTCAGCTATTCTGCAGGGAAAGGCCAGAAAATAGGATCTTAATTCCTCCTGAGTGTCCAGACACCAGAAGACAAAGGGATACACCATGAGAAAGAGATTTTTAAAAGACTTGCAAGGAAGGGGATTGTTGCAGGAGGGATGAAGGCTGACTAATGAATTTATAATGCCAGGAATTGGCATGACTGTATGTATTTTGGATCTGAATTCTGCTCGTGCAACCAGAGGCAAAGAAATGAATTCTCTCTTTTATCTTGTGTGTGACAGCTAACAATTTAATCTGCTCTGTTTGTTAATGCAAGTTGGCTTCTCTTCCCAGTTAGTGGATTATAGGAACAAAAAGTGCCTGTGCTTGTGAAACAATTACTCTGATCCTCTGATCATGTGTTATAAAGCACGATAATCTTTCAGATATTAAACAGATGCATTTAGACTCTCAATAATTTGACATTCAGCAGTGTGCTAGGTGTTCTGATAAGCAACTTGTGGACCCAAGTTTCATTTGGAGGTCAACTTAACAAAAGAAGATGTCATATGAACAATAACTTGGTGTGCCTCTTTGATCAGTCGCTTATGTGAGGTTATTTCATTTCCCTTTCAAAGAAAATTCTTCCTTCAGTATGAGAGGTAAGGTCTGCAGGAATCTTGGCTGATTCAGTGTTGGTTGCTGTGTAAAACAGTGCTGGGTGTGACTGCAGTCTCTTCTGATCCTTCCAATCTCTTATACAAGTTTTTAAAAATTGTGCAGAAGTGTGTCAGTGGGGAGAGGTGAACTGAAAGGGATGGAAGGTGGGATTTCTTCAGTGCCTGTTTGTCTCTAATGGGACGGCTGTTTCTCTTGCACAAACCTCGTGTGTTGCCTGAGGTGGACCTTTCCTAGGGCTTGCGGCTGCCACCCCGGGGCATACTCTTGATCACAAGGTAAACGTGGAGAAGTTTCAACCTTTTAGCACATATAGGGTGAGAAAGGAGGCAGTTCAAGGGAAAACTGAACATATTTTTCAGTTGCCAGCAATCTCTGTCTTTCCATCACATCCCTTCCTCCTTTTTCTTCCTTTTTGTGGTCTGTGTCATGGATGTGTACAAAATGAACAGCATCTTCTCCCCTTTGACAAAGATGAGATGATGAATCCTACTGTAATAAACATTTGTTTCCTTTGAACTCATCCTCTTCATCAGTTCAGTCACCCCTTCTCTTATTCCTCATCTTGCGAGGGTTTTGTTTCAGTTTGGTTTCTGGTGGGCAAAGGAGAGGAAATGAACTTTCGCTTCAGTGACGCAAGCTGATGGTGTGTGCAGCACTATTGGCAATACAGGTTTTTGGGGTACAGCCAACACTGCTGGAAGTTTTAGAGGCTGGTGCTGGTGGTGTTTTACTTTAGCCCACGTGGAGTCTTAATCCTTACAGAGATGTGGGTCAAGAAGGCAGCTGAGGCTTGTCCCTGGCCTGCCATCCCCCTTCTGGAAGAGCCCTAAGGGTTTCTGTCATGTGAACCAAACCTTTTTTCCATTCACCCCCTCTACTCCGTGATGTCCGGCACAGAACAGCTGCTCAAACTGGCTTGCACAGGTGTGTTTGTGAAGGAGTGCAGGCTTCCTCTGTACCCTGTCATGCTGTTTGTTTGGGTTAGGTGCTTTAAAGATAGGTGCTTCAGTATTCATTCATTTGCTCATTCTCTCTCCATCTCTTTTTCTTAATTGCAAGGGTGTCTGTCTGTATGAGAAAAGGACAACTTGTCCCACTAGAATTGCCACGTGGATTGATGCAGTGTCATTTCCTTGTATATCTTCAGATAAACTTTGATTTCTGTCAGTTTTATAATTCAGGTGGTCTGAATAAAATCTGACAGTGTAACAGAGCTCTTGAGACACAGTGTGCTTTAACTCTAGCTTGAATTCATTGGTTCATTAAATAAAGGATGAAACGAATGTGCCAGTTCAAAATCTGCAGATTGTCGTGTCTTCAGTGATTTGGATGCTCTGTTGCCTCAGTCTCTCTGTGTGCTTCTGACTGGGTTTTAAGTTGTAGGAAAACCCCATCTTTTACATGCCCATACCGTGGCTTCCCCATTGCTTTGGATTTCTAAGCCCAAGTTAGTAGCAGCTCACACACTGTAGCGAAACTCATTGTCTTGGCACCCTCATATCTTCTCAGCTCTCTAGTATGTCTCTGATACAGAGATTAGATACCACATGATTAGAAAGAGGTGCAGCTTTATGCAAAGCTATTCCTTTTCCTTGAGAGATGCTGGATTAGTGTTGTTTATCTCCTTGGCTGGCTCTGTGAAAAAGCTCTTTATCTTTTCTCCTCAAATATTGCACTCTCAAAAGAGGGAGTGCAGCAGGATTGTCACAGGTTGAGAACACTTAGTCCAGATCATTTTTGATTTTGTGCTGTAACATATAGTAGTTTTAGGGCTGTGTATAAAACCAATGAGGCATATAGAGCATTAGAGATTCAGAGTGTCCCAGGATGCAGCTTAATTGTTCTGGAAATGAATCAGTAGGGATATGAATGTAAATCTGTCTTTGTCTCTGTAGTATAGTCCCTCTGCTTCTGAAGAAAAAGTCTGACATTTCAGAGAAGAAAGAAGAAATACATAATGCAGGACAGCCTGTTCTCCATATTGACTGGGTGATGTTGAAGATAAAACAGCAACACAATTTACTGATTCACACATGCTGTCATATTCATATTAATTTGTTATCATTTATGAAATGGTAATATCTTTAATTGTAGTTGTTTCTAATAGGCTTATTTTTAAAAAGGTCTGTTCAGTTCCTCTTTTCAGCTTTCATGCTTATGCCTCAGACATTTTACAATGAAGAAACTTGGTTTGTTCTTCCAGACATCAGCTATTATAGCTACAATAGGCTTCTGACCTAATACAGCATATATGCTAGTTCTTGATGAAATAGGTAAGATGTAGCTCTTGTTAGGAAGTCCCAATCATAGTCCCATTAAGTCTTTACTTAAGTAGCCTGCAATGAGGATCAGCTGAAATCACAAAACTGGGACCAGACTGAGAAAGAATATTAGGAAACTGAATCTTTTCTTATCTTCCACACGTGAAGGATACTGTGCTGAGGCTGCTTTTCCTACCTACTTCACCAGAAGGAGTTTTGAAATAATTTTTATTGTGTTATACTTGAAGGCTGTGATTGAAAGCTTCTTTGTAAGTATGTATTGTTAAACAGGCAAAAGAGAATGCAAGGACACTCTGAATCTATTTTCCATTTTGCCATTGGTAAGAGAGGGGATTATTTAGCAAAAAGATTACTAAACAGGCAGCTTACCTACACCCTGTCTCTGCCTTCTCACTATGATTACATTCTCCCACGCATGCACCTTTTTCTCCAGAAGAATTGTCTTCATACAACTAAACTGCAAAACCACTTTCAAAGCTGTTAGCAGAAAGGAAAACAATGTTCACGTTCACCTTGTAATTTCTTCATGTCAATCAGTGGCTTGCACCTCATGTTTGTTATTCATACGAGGGGTTGTAAGATGGGCCATTTTTTTCTTTATTATGCAGGACAGATTCATTTTCTGGTCATGGATTATAGATATGAAGGGCTTTTGTTTACAAAACCATTACTTAAACTCTTTGCCCTGCTTGTAGTTTATATAATATAGATAGAATTCTTTTCCTACATCCACAAGCCTTTGTCTGCTGTAACTCACAGGAATTCACTGAAGTTATTCCTGGTTTACAATAGTGTAAGAGAAGAATTAGAGAATACTTAGCTTTAAGAAAATGAAATAGGTTTGCAGTTCACTAACACCTGGCGTTATACATTCCTGGGATGTACAAGACGTGTGTCTTGTAGTAAGGCATTTTCTTTGTCAGAACACTGCTAATGCAATTTGTTTTGGAAATTTGTTTGCAGGAATCTGCACCATTCAGACACGTAAGCTTCCAAGTTTGTACCACATTGCATCTGAAATGCAATGATGTCTGTAGAGAAGTGGAGTACATTTATTTTATCAGAAGGTCTGATTTGTCAGCACCACTATGCCTATATGGCTGGCTGGCTTGTGGAGCTTTTGGATTTCCACTACCAAGGTTGGCATCCCAGTGTTCATGGAAAGGAAACCTAAGCTTGAAGGCTATATCCAAGCTAGGTAGGTTATTATATGCCAATATCGCCTATGAGAGTGCTGCTGAAATTGTACATGTATTGTACAGGACTCAATTCTTTGTAGATCTGGAAACAGTGGGACATGGAGTCTTTTCTCAGTTATCTCTGAAGCTGACTTGGTTAATGGATAATAGCTTACTTCAGAAATCTTTTATGAATCTTTTTGGTAATATCAGTATCTATCTGTTAGATCAAAGGTTGAATTAGTGTGTAGACTAGCAAAACTGTTAGGGATGACTGTATGTGATGGGTGGCATCAGATGATTGATCTGCCACTGTCTGTGCCGTTGTTGTGGTGGACAGGGAATCCTCTTCTCCAGAGTGACCTGAATGGCACCATTCACAAGCTACCCTTCCTTTTTCCTTTTTCTTGAGTTGCCTGAGTGTGCAAGTCAGGGGTTGTTAAGGAAAGTTGTCTGGCAAAATCATCCAAGCATTGGCTTAAGGCTTACTAATAAAGTAAGAACAGTAGTAGATCTGTATTTGCTACCTCTGAAGGAAATATATTGTGAGCAGAAGTTACTGAACACTTGGAAGGACATTTAGCTAACAGCATTGCATCCTTTTCAGAAAATCACTTCTCCAACTAGCATCTAGTCATTTCTTTCATGACCCCTGTATCCTACTGGTCATCTTGGTATGTTTTTTCCTACCGGTACTTGTCCACACAGTGCTCTTCTGTTGCATTATTAATGTTAACCTTTTCCCTGCATGCTGTCTTGTTAGTCAGCCATTGTTTTGACCTCCTGGCCTGAGTTATCCAGGAGGAAAATGTCAATGGACAAACTTGTAGCTTGTTTGGTGCCCCTTCAAGAATGCTGCTTTTTTTTTTTTTTTCTTTTTTTTTTTTTCCACCCATCTGTGGTAATTTATAGCAGCTGCCACCCTTGAAAGTGCAGAGCACAAAGGTAAGCCTATAATTATGGCTAAAGGCAGATCCCTGAAATGTTGAGCTTTGCCCTAGTGGTGTGGTTTGTATCAGAATTTCAAATAAGGCAAGTCTGTGGTACAGGAGAAGCAAAACAACAGCAGGAAAAGCCCATAACCAACCAACCAACCAACCAACCAACCAACACAGCTTCCTGCTTGGCCCTACACATGATCAAAGAATTGCAAACATAAAATTTTTCTCTGGAGAAATGTTTGTGAATTGCAGCTAGCATTTGTCTTGTGTCATCATATCTAAGCACAACTGAATGATTAAAATTTGCTTTTTATCCAGAGGAAGTGTATAATGATTGCCTGATGTTCAGCAGTGTTTCTTGTAAGGTAGCTGTCAACCTGCTGGGAATTCCAGATTAGAATAATAATTGCACAGTTATCCTAGCTCTGCTGGACGATGTTACTTTCCTAATGTTTCCCAGAGCTTTTTTTGAAGTCTTTTGTGAATCTTTCTTAGGTGGAGAATTGGAAAGAAATACTTGTTTTGGTTTTATAACAATCCCTAGATAGGAGACGGATTACGAATATTAGAGGTTTCTATCTGGCCATGTTTCATCCTGCTTACTATTGCCATTTTTCAATAAACACTTCATTGTAATGACAATTATTGAAGGTTCTGGCATATGATTATTAGAAGTAACGAATATTTGGAGCTTAATGTTGAGCCAGTTGAATGGAAGACAATGTTTTCTGTTGACTCCAGTCACTTCGGATCATGCCCGAAGTGCGCTTTCGACTTTTGATGTCTGCTCATCTTTCCAATGAAATCTGATGATCTTAGTGTAGCTGAGATGCTGAGTGTTTGAAGAGTGAGAATAAAAGGAGGAACTGAGTTATTTGACAGTAGATCTGATAGAGAAGGAAAAGAATAATGTTGTAGGAGAGAAGATGTAATCTTAAATATTTACCACTCTGTTGTCAATGTCTCTGGACTGATTTAATACAGCATTATAACAAAATAAAAAAAAAAGTAAATTGTGCCAGACACACTTTCATTTTATATGAAAAAATAAATTTAGCTGCAATCCAGTAAATGTTTAGGAAAGTAACAGATATTGTCTTGTATAAAGAACCCAAGATCAATATCAGTAACTTTTTAAAAGGACCTAAAGTTGTGCTTTTATTGTATGTTATAAATAATACTGTCCTTAGTATTGTGTCCTCAGGCAAACAGACCAGGAACTCTTTAAGGAGCAGAATTTCAGAGTTCAATGTGCTCAGATTTTTGCAACCTGTGTCTAAGTTCCATATACTTCCAAAACCTTATTGTATTTTTCCCTTAAGAAAGTTTACTGGCTTTTTTTTGTGACAACTATCTTTTCTAGGATTACCTCTTTAGTCCTGGTTCAGATAGATATAGCTAAAGAACAAAATGTTGCATTCAGAATATTCTTTTTAGAGCTCATCAGGGATACAGTGCCTGGGATATCTACAAAAATGTGATTTTTCAGTTGTTAGGTGAACACCTCCAACTGAAGCAGGAAGCAGTTCTGTGCACCAGCACCCTGTAGCTCAGTAGTGAGGCAGAAGTGGGTCATAAGTAGGTTTATAGCCACCATGACTCCATTTTTCTTCTGGGCAGCGGGTGATGAAGAGCCCACAGCCCTTATGACCTCCTCAGACCCAGGATTAGGAATTTTGGGCAAATGGTACTAGACTGGTTGCTTGAGAGCACAGGCAATTTTCAGGCAGAACAGAAATGAAGAAGTGATTGTTTGTTCCCACTTAAACCCTGTTTCAGGCATTGAAATGGGTTAGCCTAACCCAGGATGAGAAGTCAGCCCTACCAGTATCAAAGGGCTCAGGAAAAAAGTTGCAAAAACCACTACGAATAACTTCTCCGAAGATGAAGCACAGCTGCTCATTACCTATTTTCTATACACTGTTGTCTGTTGGGTATATTTTCACATTGATGAAAAGATCTATTTGGTATTTATCTGAACTCTGTTAGATCCACATCCCCAAAATTTATACATTTAAAACTGAAAATAGACAAATGGAGAAGGTTTTACACAGAATCATCAAGGCTGGGATTCCTGTGGTTTTTGTCTTTGTGTCTTTAATTTTTCAATTAAATTTAAGTATAAAGCACCCTGACTTGCAATTTGATTATATTTTACTACCGACTACTTTTTTTGCCAGCATCCTTAGCCTGTGACTGTTCAGGCTCACTTCTGAAGAGAACTAGTTAGAAATGCAGGTTCAAGGGCAAGTTTTAGAGAGGAAAGACCGAGCAAAGAATCTGTGCTGAAGGAGGGGATGTGGTCAACATAGGCCGAGCAAAGAAGTGGGATGCTTTTCCCTGAGTTTTGTTTCCTTTTTCTTCCAAAGCATATTGCCATGAAAAAGTTGCCCAGTCTCTCACATGCCTAAAGACATGGGAACATATATGCAAATGCAAATTGAAAAGAAATCCTAATGAAGTAGTTATTTTAAATAGCCTGAAAAATTCACAGGTTATTTAAATTATTATAGTAGAAATATTATACAAAAACTTGGCATTTCTAGAAGATGCTTATTGGGCCTCAGCTGATCAGTGGATACAGACCAGTAGGTATTAAAGTTATTATTTCTGGTGAGAAACCCACTGAAACACTGAATTATAGCATAAAATGACGTATATTTAGGGTCGAGTTTGTGCTGAAAGCAAGGACTCAGCAGCTGTGTAGAGCTGAACTCTCCTGGCCCCTGTGAATTCTCGCCCAGGTCACTGTCCTTTTTGGAGTCCGAAGTGGATTTGCCAACAGGGCACGAGTCGGTCCTTGTGCAGAGGGAGCAGAACCGACCCCTCGGCTGGAGCTTGCTCCCGCAGGGACTGCTGTCCTCGTCCTCGGGCACTGCCGGCCGCTCAGCGGGGCTGGTGGCTCTGTCAGGAGCGCAGCATCAGACGGCTGACGCTGTTTCTGCCCCTTGCTGTCTGCTCTACCCCTCCGATGGCAAACCAACTTTGATGTCAGTTTACCTTAAAACTCTAGGCCGAAAAGCGGGGTGGGTTAAGAGTTGATTCATGAGTGGATCAGACGTCCGTGCCTTGGGGGCAGTGACTTCTGTTAGGCAGGTGGGGAGGAGGGCTGGGAGCGGTAGCAGCTTCAGCTGTTCTGTTTTCATCTGCTGCTGCATGTCTGCCCGAGCCCTGCGGTCACACGTTACCCTTGACTAAAATGTCCTTCCCCGGCCGAGGGCTGTTGCTCATTGTTCTCAGTGGGATTGAGGTTTAGGGGATCAAAGATTCTGGCTTTGCTTGGCATACTGGCTACAGGCCTATTGCAGAAGTGAACATCCTTATGAGATGAGCCTGAGCTGGGCTGTGCTCTCCGGGACCCAGCGCAGACAGCATGGGGAGAGGGAGGGCCGTGGTTTGGAACACCTACAGTTGCCTTTCCTCCTGCTTTTTCAGTTTCTCTTGCATCTTCTCTGCCTTACCAGATTTCTTAATACCTGCACTTTTACAAAGCTCAGTCATTTGCTCTGCTTCTGTGCAGTATGCTTTTCTAACACGTTTTAAGAATTCTTTTCCTCATTCAGATGTTAAATACAGTGCTCATTTGGCTGCAGGCAACAGTAAGCCATCCAAATTCCAGAGTTAGCCTGGTCAACAGTGTGCTCTGAATTAGAATCTGAATTGCATCCCCGTTGTTTTCATTCTAAGGACCACCTATCATGAGCAAAAATCCATGGACAGTCCTGGACTTTGCAGTCAAAATGGTTAACTTTAAAAATTTAGGAATAACTTGTATTTTCTTCTGCTTTGTTTGGTGACTTGCTTTTGTCTCTAGGAGTGTGTATGTGTTTTTATTAAGAATCACAACTGTCATTTATGGTCTATTTCCTAATGTCTTGCAAACCAAAACACTGATTGTCTAAAAAGTCTTGCCAGCCTCTGAGAAATCTCAGTCACAGCCAAAGTCTTTATTGGTAAGGCAGAAGTTAATGAAACTTGTCAATTATGCTTGTATTTCCTTGCCAACCTCCCAAACTCGACTAAGATGGAAGGAGTTGATTTGCCTGATGAAATTTATCTGGTGGCATAGAGCATCACAGCCTCCAGGACTTTAGCTAAGCTGCACCTAGACTACTTGCAGGGGTTAACCATGGTGTATGCAGGTATCCTTGGTATACAAGCTAGATTTCAGGAGTAAAAGATCGTGCTTGCTTGGGATGCGTGCAGATACGGCATTGGGAGTGGGTATGCACCCCTGCCTTGAAGAGGGGAGCTCTCTAAGGCTGGTAATATAGGTGTAGCTGAAACCTGTTCTGTTTCTGCTTATGATGACAAAAATAGCATTGGTAAGTAGCACTGCCTTTCTTCCCAGTATGAAATCCATTAAAAAGGAAAATACAGGCATTTGTTCTTGCCTTTTATGCTGAAGAAACTAGTGGCATTGGATGTGGTGCTGAAAGAAGGAACCACAGTGTAGGGTGCTCTGGCAATGACTATTCAGGTGAGATGAATAAGAGGGAGAGCGTGAGAAAGCAGAGGATATATGGATGAGCGGGACAAAACCATGAGAAGTTTCATCAGAAACAGAAAATTTTCTCCTTGTCTGCTTCACCTCTTTTACTTGATTGTTTTCCTGCCATTGCCTCTTATTTATATGTATTAGTGAGGAACACAGGAGTAGTACTGCTAGTGCTCAGTCCCTGCTGAAGTGTTAGAGCTGGAGTGGAGCTCTTCTCAATTCCCATTCACTCTGAGCACTGGGAAAATAAAAATGCAGGTGCCCAGAACAGGCAAAACCAGCAATACTCATGGTGAAACAAATTTTGTTCTGCCAAAAGCCCCATGCTTTTCATACAGGCAGTTCACATCATATTATTTTACAGTTAGAGTATTACTCTTCTAAGATGCTCAATTAGATATATATCTCAAAATAGGAAAATACTAAGCTCGTTGTATCTATCCTCTCATTTTTAGTCTGTAATAATAAACCAAGATTGCCTTGACAAAGAAAACATGCATCTGTAGAAGTGCATATCTAACATGAATCTGTAGATTCAGATTAGATATGCTCTAAATAGACTTGCATGATAGGAAGAATATTTGCAGAACCCCCAAATGAAGTTGCTAGTTCTCTGAGATAAAGCATTCCTCTTCTATATTTCCATCCACTCACTTTCTGTTCTTCCTTGTGCAGATCTCCTAAATGAATGAGGGATTTTTTTTCCAGTTAATTAAAACTATGAACTAGATTATTTCATTATCCCAGCTTTACAGGATCACTCTGTGTCTAGAGTAAGAAAGAAAGACTTGATCAAGTACGTACGTATAGCTTGGGAAAGCTTCGGTTTCATGTGGGAGTTGGCATGGGTTTGTGCCAAATTTTATTTTAGATTTTTTTTTTTTTAGTACAAAAGGCAAGATGTGAATGCAGGTCATCAGATACTTAATCTGTTTTGATCTCTTTGAAGTGAGCGCTAGTGTTGCGTTACTCAGGTGCGGTGTTAGGTGTGTTCTTACTCATTTCATTGCTTTCCGTGGACAGACTGGCACCAGACCCCAGCAGACTCCTCAGAACTGTTCTGCATAGCCCTTGCTACACAGCTCGTCCCAGCATGTCTAATTGCACTGTAACGAGGGATTAAAATCCATGGCTATGACCTGCCTCAGAAAGAGGGCAGGGAAGAGGGAAGGTGTTGCCAGGCACAAGTCCTGAAGTGCCCAGTGTTTCTGACTCCATCTCTTAGCCAGTCTTCCTCAGCTCCTGTTTTCATATGCTCAGCTTTGCATTTTTTCAGCTTTTACTGTAAAAACTGCTACTGAGTGTAAGTGAAGTATTCAACCAAGTGTTTTCATTACTACCTTTGAAGCTTTGCTATTTCTTCTGCTTCATCATTTCTCTAATTGAGATCTGTTATTTCGAATGCATGCATCAGAGAAATGTTAAAACAACGAATTAACCTCTGCAGTTCCTGTCTTTTCACAGACTTCTGCGCCCACCTCCTGCGCTGGGCACCAGTGACACAATAGCATTTTCTGTCTGCTTCTCAATTTCCTTCCTAATGACTCCTGATTTTAGGCACCTTCTCTATCTTGTGGTGCTAAGCTGGCATTTTCTACCATGATTTCAGGATGTCCTAATGGCATTATCCAGTTTAGAGCTGTAACTGTGCATATAAACCAAGGATTAGTTTCCATGTGTACTGTGAGGCACTTGCCATCACAGTGCTTAACATATTATTGCCCTGTCACTTGATAACATGCAATTATTTGCCATTCCTCATAGACAGCTTAGGTTTGATACACCTGAATTATTTAGCATCACTGAAACAGTTTGGCACCTTGTTGCCTTCTCTCTTTTCAGATTATTTATCCCTGCAGGTGCTGGGGATGCCCAATGGGATGTAGCACAGACCCCCTGTTAGCCTTCCTCTAGTGCAAAAACTGGCCCTTTTTCTGTATCTTTTATCTGGTTATTAATCTGGGTTATTAATCTTCCTTTCTCCATGGGTCCTACTATTTTTTTTTTTTTTTTTTAAGTAAACTGGAAGTGTGGGTGTAATTGAGGACAGAACATAAACCTTTGGAGTCTTTCTATGGGAGGTTAATTAAGCAGGGGGAATTCTGGATTGTGCTTGTCTTTTCTTCTTCAGGAAAGAAGTTGTAAGTAGGGTAGAGCTTTCAGAAATCATGAAGGAACAAGATGATACCCAGCGCAGGCAGAAATTCAAGCCTCCTTTAGATGGTTCAATCTTTGTTGTGGTGTCTTGGAAATAGCATGGGTATTTCTGCTAAGCACTCTGCATCATTAAATACTGTGAGCTCTTTGCATTATTAATTGTTCTTACATTCTGTGAAGCAGGAAAACAGCCAAAGGTGCATAATCCCCAGTCTCCTTATATAATTTAACTAGTGTTCAGTGACCTTTAACTGGAGAATGATTTTTCAAAAGCTCTTTCCAAATCTATTTTTTACTTGACATCCATTCTTTCAGCTATGCCTGAGATTTTGCCAAGCTTAGGGGAAGGTCAGAACATTATATAAAACAGATCATCTTGCTTCTAGCCACACTCCAATAAGGAAATAAAATAGATCAATAAAGCATGTTGAAGCCATTATAATCCAGATTTTGGAAATTCTGTTAGCAGAGCACTTGCAGGTATTAACAGAAAATATGTTTTCTTTAAGGATGAGTGGCTGCAATAGCTGCTGTCACTCAGTGACTGAGAGCTTTCTCTGCATGCAGATATCATGCTCAGCTCAAAAATGTGTCATTCGGGTGGCAGCCTTATTATGGTTGGATTGGTAAAAGGAGAAACATGTCAAAACTCTGATCGCCCTTCAGACTAAGCTAACCCTGTTTTGGTAGCTTGGAAATGATTAGATTCAGTAGTATGTCATCAGTGGTCCAAACAGCAGAATTCATTGCTCTTTTTTTTTTTTTTTTTAAAGAAAAAGAAAATCGAAATCTTTTTTGTTTTCCAAAGCAAGGCATTCCCTAAGGAAAAAGAAAATCCATAAAGTGCTTAATGCTTAGCTTGCTGTGGCATATTTCCTATCATAATTATGAAAAATTCCAGTGGTCACCTGCTGTGTTTTCTAGCTATTCATCTGACTTTTGTATACGCAAATCTTCAAGGATAAATTCAGGAAGTTAAAATAGCAGCAGCCAAAAAAGCTCAATAGTTAATACCTTTTTTTTTTTTTTTAAAGAAAAAGTTGTACTTGGTTTGAATGGATCTGATTATAAAATATGGTCCATATGTTGCACGTTTTGAACTGCATCCTAGGCTGATCATCCACATTTCAAAGAAATAGAGAAGGACATAAAAATGTCGGCATATGTGATTTATTTATTATTTTTAGGGAAACTATTCTATCATGCATTGTTGATATTAGAAAGAATACAAAGAGCTGGAAATAGTAAAATATTTTCACCTCAAAATTTCAGGTTTTAAATGTACCTAATTTTTCTGTAGAAGATATTCCTTCACTTTTCCTTGTGATGCTCATAGCAACCCAGGCAAAACTGAATTATTCTGTCCTGAGAAGGCCAGGACTGAATAGTCAGCAAAACAAATGACTAATGGTCTGATTAATTCTAAAGGAGCGGAGATAAAGCTGCTGCGGGACTATATCTTTATTTGAACAGTTTATAATCCTAGTCCAAAGTGTTCTGCTAAGCACTGAC
Source organism: Chauna torquata (assembly GCA_013399475.1). Classification (NCBI taxonomy): domain Eukaryota; kingdom Metazoa; phylum Chordata; class Aves; order Anseriformes; family Anhimidae; genus Chauna; species Chauna torquata. Next base: position 292,425 of record VXAL01007463.1, on the reverse strand, counting down.
ATGTTGGATAACTTGTGTTGTAGGGCATGTGTTAATTTTCTATAGTTCTAGTAATTATAAGTGTGAGAGATCTATAAAACTGTAAAGTTGCTTCTTCTGCCAGGTCAGGATTGTTTCCCAGGGCAGATGTAGTACTTTGTTATGGTATTTAATATATTAAGAGTTCAAACTTCCAGAACAGCATGCAAGTCTGCAACCATGATCACCCCCTGAGCTTCTCTGTGGAAGCAGAAGAAACTCAGCAAAATGAACGAGGAGTTAACCAGCCCCCTTTGAACACATGGGCTGTGGGCATGAAGACTAATGCATGTTTCCCTGTTCCCCATTTCATCCCATTATTCTCATTCTTATCTCTTATTACACTCTGAAATTTAATCCTTACAAATACAACCAGTTAATCCTGATGGACTTCCAAAGTGTGAAGCATCATATGCCAACTTGAGATGTCAGTGACTGTGACCTTGATACTATAAAATGGAAGTATGATTCTGTCCTTCCCAGGGAGACAACAGGTACATGCAGTCCTTTTATTTTTGTTGTGCTGGGAACAAAATACATGATTTTTATGTCTGACTTCTAATGCCCAAGGCTAAATTTATAGGACTGACAGTTGTTGTAAATGTAGTGCTGCCTCTGGAATGATGAGACTTGCTCTGTAAACTGCTGACAGGGATCTCAACAGTTTTTGAAGTTAATTTTCTGAGTAAAGTCTCAACATAACTGCTAGAGCCATTAAATAACTTCCAAAGAGAATTTAACTTGCAAGAATTTGTTAGAGTTTGGAGACCTTCCTAAAATAAATGCCATCTAGATTTTACATGATGTCACATCCAAAACACATTCCCCGAAAATGGACACACACTAACAAGAGGAAACAAATATAGAGAATTGACCTTTTGTTACCGTTTATTAACAACTTTAACTTCAAAACTCAAGTACTTTTGTTTTTAAATGAAAACACATACTGCTCCAATAACGATCCTCAAGTAAGTCCCTGCTGACAACAGTTGTTCCTACCCCCAGCAGCACCTAAAGCTGATAGAAATGAAGCTGCTAAGTGCCGGAGATGGAGCAGCAAAACCTTTTCTGTTGAAGGCACTGCTTACAAAATCTTTCCCTTTTAAAACACGTCCAAGCATAACAACTGTCTCTTTCTCATTAGCTTAAATAATCTTTTCTCATTTGAAAGACTTTATTCATTGTGTAATGTTATAAGGTAATTTGCTGTTCTCTGGTATTTGTTTATAGACATTTTTATTGCAGGAAAGTTTTCTGTTTGTTTTTAATTTACTTCCAGAAGACTTTAAATATGAAGTCTTGTAAACTAAACTGTATTTTCATAAAGTAATGCTTAGGACTGCAGGCCTGTTTTGGAAGGGAGATATCATGATCCATAGCTGTGAAGTTAACAAGCTGTCAAGTTTTTAAAGCATTTGAAAAAATTAAACTGCTATTTTCTCTTAAGTATCCAGAGGTACTGAAATACAGGCTTTGCACTAGTTTTTAAAAAGTCAGACTCTGCAATTCTTTTTTTCTTTTTTCTTTTTCTTTTTCTTTTTTCTTTTTCTTTTTCTTTTTCTTTTTCTTTTTCTTTTTCTTTTTCTTTTTCTTTTTCTTTTTCTTTTTCTTTTTCTTTCTCTTTCTCTTTCTCTTTCTCTTTTTCTTTTAAAAGTTATTAATAATATCTTTTTTCTAGACTTGTAAAATGTAATTGAATCTTGCTGGAAAGCATTCTGACAGCAAGTAGTCATTACGAATATGCATTAATGGGCCTCACTTGAAGCTGAATAGTATCTGATTGTTTATATTCAACAGATATGTATAAGATACTATTTCCTGATATAGAGGAGCATTCCTGCACCTCACACTGATGGTGCTGAGCTCACACCTACAAAGCTGGCTTTGCAACCAGAGCTGTCTGGAAAGCAGAACTTGCTGTCCTGACTGCAGCACTCTGATGCTTCTGGGTCCCAGACTAATTTTGCTATGTGGCTCTCACCTGCTGTTTCTCTCATACTGGCTTGATCACCATCAGCTCAGGGATCTCCACCCAACCCTCCACTGGACAGGGAGTGTTTGCCCTTTGTCTCTTTGGCTAGGATTTATTTACTCAAATGTAGACCTTTGCAGTGTGCCTCCATCTGAGGAAACTGCTAGACCCCATTTACAGTCAATGGAAATAGGACGAATGTCTGGGTCATGACTGATCTCATTCTGAAGGTAGATATGTCAGATGATCCTGCCCCTAAAAATACTTTTTTTCTCTGATATTGACAAAGCCTATGGCACAATCTACAATTGGATGATATGAAACCTAACTTAGGCGACCTGTCAAAGCTTAGTCATCTAAACCTAGAAGTTGGCAGTTAAATATATCTTTTGGGAAAATTCAGACAGGTCTTAAACCCAGGAGAAGTAGCAGCCTGGGGAACAGAAAGCTGGGAATATGAATATTCACACAGTTCAAGTCTAGGCTTGCTTGAAAATGTTGGCCTTTCTTAGTTTATCATCTTGTGAAGTATAATAATGCTGCTTTATAATTTATTTATACAAATTATATATATGTATGTATAAATTATATGTATAATATAAAAAATAAAATGCTAATAATGCAAATGATTTTGTGCTATCCATAAGGTAAACCAGGACCACAGCTACAGTCCTATCAGCAGTAGACCACCAAGGTGTGGCAAGTCTTTTGCACCGGCTTTACTGGAAAATTTGGTGAAGATAACTTGGAACAAAACCTGACATCTAAGTCCTGATTTTCATATGTGTTACTGTCTATACCTACATGACGATAGGATATGAATTACTGGAATAGCTGTTTCTGAATGTACTCTTATGCTGTAACCAGAATATTTGGTACCTATTTTCCTTCTCTTTCTTTGAAAATGGGCGTGGAATTGATCATAAATAGCACCACCGAAGGAGAAGGTAGAGGAGTACTCTACTTCAGGATGTCTCTGTGCAATAACATTTGCATCTGTATGATAGTATTTACATTATAATGCAGCTCTTACGTGTTGACCTTTTGGCTCTGGACAACGTTGAAAATGCAGAATTGCCTGTTACACATAAAACAGCAGCAATGTCTCAGACGCGTACTGTGAGCATATCAGTAATAAACGATCAACTGTTCTCCATTAACAGAAGCTGTCTGAAGCCCTTCATCCAATTTAAGAGATGCCTGTAATAGGAGTTCTCGGTTTGGCCATTGGAATTTAAATTACGCAGGATGAAAGCACATTAAAATGGTGAACTAATATAGCTGCTTGGGTCTGTGAGAAGGAAAAATTAATAAGAGACCATGGGATCAAGGTTGGCTAGCTGTGATTGAAAATTAGAAGTGTTGAGCACTGTGTGATTTCTTTGGTGTAAATGGAATGAAAGCAATTTTGAAAGCTTAACAAGTCTGTCTCCCTGTTGCTTTTTGTAATTCAAAGCAAGTGTCTGTGCTGGTAATTTCTGCCAGTCTCCTGAAACCCCAATAGCTGGGGAGTATAATTCTGTTAGTTTTCTAAATTCTAATCTTTGTTTCTTCTTACTACTTCTGTACATGGGGATCAGTGTTAATTTTAGAGAGGAAATGCAATTTGAATCATACAAGCAGAGGCATCTAGGTAACTTGCAGAGGACCTCTGCGATGTGTCCTGGAGTTGCAGGACCCCATTCAAGATGCCTGGGGGAACAAGCCACAGCTTCTGGCTAGGCTGCCTGCCTGGAGTTCCTTTTGGTGGAGCTGGGGCATGGACATGGGAGCTGCAGTTTGATTCTTGGTATTATGCCTTGTTCTGAAGCACCTTGCAACGTGACCTGTCCCAGTCTTGTCCATTTGATATATAAATTTGAGTATCAAATATATTTGATTTCAAGAGTGGTCTAACTGTTTAAATGCTGCATGTCTTTTTAGTGCATGGTGTTGTACAAGTGTGAGAGGGGGATATCTGACCTTTTTCTAAAATAAAATATTGAGTGTCCCAGTGCCAACAGGTTGTGATGGACGAAATGGCGGTATCAGGAGTAGTACTACTATGGAGATGTTTTTACAAGCTCATAGTTCTCAGACTGTGAAAGACTGATAAAAGAGAAGTGATGCAGATACTTAACTGTAGACACCTAAAACATTTTAGATTGCTTATATAGCCTTGGTAGGACTGGCAGATGTGAAACATCAGCTGAAGCAGGAAGACACCTGAAAGCACTGCAAGTGGACTAGACATCAATGTCTGGGCATGTGGATCAGTCTCAAAGTGCTAAGAGTTGGCCCTTCTGCTTTGTTAAACTCCGTAGTATGACACATTGTGCTCTCCTCTTCCCTTACTGTCAGAATAGTACCCTGGTCTACTAGCACCTGTTTTTAATAGTCAGCAAGGACCAATTTGGGGATAACATTTTGGCCATCACCGTTGTAAGGGAAGGATAGCTGGATTGACATGTTAACTGTTGCATAAGTCATACTCAGAACTCATAATTTCTGTAATGAATAGAATATTTTCATGTTGTATTGGTTTTCAGTTCACAAAGAGGAGCTATATGCTCTCTAAATTATTCTGTGTTTTTTCTTTAGATGAGGGTCAGTGAATAAATAGGAAAGCATCCCAATAATGTTTTCAGGAGTTATCCAAACAAGTGCCTCTTCAGTTCTGTGGTATATCAGATCTGCTTGTAAAATGACAGCTGTGACACATGATAAAAATGTAAAAGCTATCGTACAGAAAAGAGGTCATAAGTTACCTTAGTACCTATGCAGTAGTTAAATACAGACTGAGAATTAGTCTGTCATACAGGGGTAGCAGTTTAAGTGCATCACCAACACAATCACTTATGACTTTGTGTAGTCAATGCAAATCATTCTGTTTTGTTTTCAGATAAAATATCTAAGTACATTTATGCCTATTTTCAAATTAATTACTTTATATTAAAATAAAAACAGCAAACACATTGCTTCCCTAGATACAAGATTATTTTTCCCTTTAGGGCATGATGAATGTACAGAAGTGAATGGGAGTTGTGAGCTGGTAATGCATCACTTAATTTTCAGTAGTGCCTGAAATGATAAGGATTTAGTCTTGCAGGACTCTGTAAAGCTGAATGAAATTTTTAAGTGAAAGTAGGGGAAAAAGGGAAATCTGCGACATAAGTAACTCCTGGTTTTGGGCAAACTGTAATCATTAGGACTTCTTTAAGGCACAAAGTGGCCTAAAGTCATTAGGCAGGCAATTTAGATATGTGATGGCCTCACGAAAACATGGTTAGAAACTCGCTTCCAGACCTAGTAAGGAAAGGCAGAATTCCTCAGATAGGAGAATAACTACTTGGAATAATACCTCAATAATTCCGCTTGCTGGTGATTAGGTGTGCATTTAATGGCAATTGTTGTTGCACTTCTCTCTCTCTTTTTTTACCTAGAACCTTTGTACTTACCAGTTTTTCCTTTTAATTAGTTCTTTTCTTTGGTCCTAACATGTAGGAGAATTAAACAAGGCTCTCCAGGCTGCTAGTAAGATCAAAATCTGTAAAATGAAATGGAAGATGGAAACGAAACTTTGTTTGAACATTAAACAAAGAAAAATAATTATGATGATAGTCATAATAATGAGTCCGCAATTACTGGAAAAGCCTGTCCAGAAAACTATTAAAAAAAAAAAAATCCATCCTAGCATTTTGCATTTTAATTAAAGTGTGTCATATTTAAGTGCTGTTATAAATTTTACCTCCAGGTTAATAAATCCTGATGTTGGGCATGACTCTGATTTCAGGTCAGGAGGTGCTATGTCCTCACAGGTTTTGATGGATTTACTTCAGAATAACTGATGGAGGAAAGGACTTTTGCCTCTTGTGTAGACCAAAACAAATATACTGTAAAGAAAGCAGCAGTTTAAAGAAAACAGCTGCAGAATAACAAGTGACTCTGGATTTCAGATGTTACAATAGAACCTTTTCACTTTATGTACCTTTCTGGAGTAACACATGTTGGGGTGCTTAGACATGAACAATCTGTGAAGCCCACTGGAACTGGGATGTGCTAGGAGCTCATAAACTCCTCTTCCTGGAGCCTAAGAAAGGCTATATGTAAAATAAGATAGGCAATATTAAGAAAAAAACATACAGTAAAATTTGATGCCAATTATCTTGTTGGGATTTTTAGTTTTCTTCTTGAAAAGTTTTGTATTTAGAAAGAGAAAAGTTCTCCCCAGGACAGTCTGAAGATAATAACATCATTTATTCAAGCATTTACAGTGTCTTCTGAGAGAAAATATTGTATTTGTTTGCTAATTTTAACTTTCCGAGTCTCCACAGCATATGGAAAGACTGAGCTACACAAGGTTAACTTTGACCAGCCCTGAAACGCAATAGTCTCTTAAGAGTGCATTGACTGGTTTCGTAGAGGAAATGGAGAAGCCAGGAAGGGTGGGAAGCTGGGGGCCCTCAGGAGCTGTTGGTCATTGAACTGCAATTACCTGAGTAGAAATCTAATTAGGGCACTGTCACTGACACAGTTGATTTTATAAAGTTGCTACCAGATCTTTATTGATCCTGACTGGACTCTGAATTTACAGCTACTTTGAAAGACCAGCCATTTTATGTAATGCTTGTGGTTTGCTTTTTGGAATTATAGTAGTGGTGGCTTTGGGATGGGGAAGTGCTGCTGAAGCATGTCATGGGTTTGGGTCGTTCATGTAGATGATAGTTTCAGTTTTCTCTCTTAATAAGACACCATCCTTTCTCTAATTTTTATGGTAAAAAAAACCCTGCCTCTGCAATAGCGAAGAGATGCCATTGCCACTCTGCACAAGCTGGGGGAATGCAGGAAGGTTACCTCATGACTCACCACATCCCTCAGGTGCGCAGGCACTATTTATTCAAAAATTGCTCCTGTGCTCTAATCAGCATGTTTGCGACCTTGCAGAATGAGAAAAGGCCTACATATTTGTTCATCTTCAACAGACTTTCATTTCTGCAGTAGGAAGAGAAGTCTTGCTGGGTCTAAATTACTGTCTCTGGGCACCATGAAAACTCTAGGTTATTCACTTGTTAAATCAACCCTTCAGTGAATATACATGGAGGTTGCTTTTTCTTTTGCTTTTTTTTTTCTGCAGGTATGAGACTAGCACGTTCATTTAGACCAGTGAGAGACCTTTGTTTTAGGAACAACATATTTCTCTTATTCACAGGAATTTTGTTGTGTTTATGCAGTCATTTTTACTGTCATTTTTACAAGCTACAGTTAGTCTTATCTTCTATTATAAGCCTGTTAATGAAACTTCAGATTCGTACAGCCTCCTCTGTTTTGGTGCATTTGGAAACATTTGCACTTTTTCCATCTTTCCCTATTGGATTTTAAAAGGGACACCATTTTAACCTTGCATCACTACTGAAAAAACATTTTATAACTGAGGCAACTGCAGGCTTGAATAAGGACTTAATACCCACCCTCATCTCCTGTTTTATGTTCCACCAGAAGAATAATATAATTGAACTATGACATCATTTTAGAAACTTATCAGTGGGTTAAAGGGGGACCAGATCTATTTTGGCCAGTGTGCAGTTTTCAGAGATACTTCACACATTGCAGAAGGCTATTAATATGTTATATAAACTGTGAAATGCAATGTAAAAGAAAGCAAACACTAATTACTTGGCTATGATGAAGCTGCTGCTGGTGTCACCTATCTAACACTAATCTCAATACTGCACTAAAGCTGAATGCAGATGGCTTTGCGGTCTTATGTCGTCCTACAGATAGAAGCACTGGCCCCAGTATTGTCTGATATCACTACTATCACAAAAAATCACTTCCTGATGTAGCAAAAATAATAATAAAAAAATGCAAAGTATGTTAGAGGTTTCATTTTCAAAAGCTATCCATCAGAAATGGGATGAGAAGTACTTATTGTCATGTCCTTATTGCAAAGATTGTGCCTTAGCAGTTTCTTATTCAGCACAAGTTCTAGCACTGGCATCCCCTGCCATAGCAGCAAGACTGCACAGCTTAGCACTCTGCTCTGGTCATTTGTATGTGGTTAAAGATTCCCTTACAAGATGGATGTTTCCATATCTTTCCTTACTGTAGTTACAGTTTTACAATTGCTGGATGTTTCAACCTCAGTTGCAGCCTAAGCTGATCCTCTTTGTGTTCTACTCTGATACTATTTTCCTCTTCTTTGGCGTACTGCTGGGCTTGGGGAGACAATGGTAAATATGGAAAGATCAAGAGCTGGGATTGTGACCCTGATAATTAAATGTGCCTAAGATTTCCTTGTACTATGCTTTAAATTAGTGAACACTTTTCTATAAAAAGGAAAATACTAAAGAACCTGAAGTGGAATTAAAACTAAAAAAGCTAAAAAAAAAAAAAAAAAAAAGAAAAGGGTTGTTTAATACAGATAAAGATGATGAATAATTCAGTGACATCTTCATTTTGGTTTTAAGTATGTTTGAGTGTGTGATGGACAAAGTGCTAACAGCAAAGTCAGATCTCAAATCTTTTTGACTTGACATGCCTGACATGCAATGATATGCAATTTCCAGAAAGAAGACCCAAGTATGAGGCAGCTGTCAGGGGAGAGTGAGGAATGCAGACATATATCATGTTATGCTTACAAAATGTCCACCTCCCACGCTCATTTAGTTTTCAGCAGAGGAACAGGCTTGCTTGACTGGGCTGGGGACATGCAGCAATAACTCGCTTCTTCTGTGGTTCCTTTTATGTTTCCAGGGTCCACTAGTCCCATGTATGAGCAAACTGTGTACAGCCATACTTACTGGGTAATAATATATAAATTTTTTTGCTCTTCAAGGGCAGCTTCTTGCATTTTTCTGCCTTAAACAAGATTCTGCCAAATTTTGTCTGTAAGTCATTGTAATATGTAGTGTTACTTTTGTGTTGCTAGAGAGAAGCTTGCTGTAGATTGGATCTATCATAATAATATATTGACATACACTAGAGTACACATAATTATTTCAACTGATAGTTAACATCCATGGGAAAAGCTTTTCCTAGAGAGATGGAGCTTAAAAATAACCAGTGACCTCTGACTCTGTATCTGGCTGCACTTGGTTTAAAGCTGGGCTGTTTAATGCTAGATAAGCAGAGGAACTACACCACCTTTTGTTGTGAGAGCCTTTTATGGCCTAGAAGGATTATATGGATGTGTCTGAAAAGCAGAGGAGCTCAGGAACAGGTCAGAAAGACAAGCACAAGAGTGGAAAATGATGCAATTTTT
>VXAL01007463.1:209670-279424 GCA_013399475.1 Chauna torquata | reverse complement strand
TTTTGCCCCTGAGTGGGTGGTCTAAAACAAAAGAAAAATTTCAGGCAAAAATAAAGGAAATATCTTTTTTTCTCCAAAATGGAAGTATGACTGAAGAGAGCTCATGCAAATTCATGGTGGAGCTGTGTTCTGGCTGTTAATACAGCGATAATTCAGATGCATCTTTTGCGTCAAGAAATCTTGGACCTGCAGCTAGTCAGCTCCGTGGCTGGCAGGTGGATGGTGTTTCTTGGGGGACCCAATTTGCCAATCCCTGAAGAACTGCTGTGCTGATCTTGAGAGGGTGGCCTTAAGCTGGTATACAGCAGTTAACAAAGTAACCAGATATGACATCTTCGTTGTAGAAGGAGGTGTTCCTGGAACAGAAAGATGAATATATTGGCTCGGTATTAACCACAGATCTCTGGATCCACTTTTTTCCACTGTACTGGTTGAACAGTATTTATAGAACTGGGCCAAGCCGTGATGTCATTAATGTTTCGGAGGTCTAGGTGAAGGTAAAAGCTGCCCAGCTGATAGGATGAGGCTGCGCAACTTCCCTCTGCTTCTGTGGAGGGTTCACTCTCTGAAGACTGCAGTTTAGTTTGATTCATCCAAAACGTTTCTATTTCATTTCTGTCTGAAGTGGCTTTGGAAGCTAACCCAAAGGTGTTTTTCTGACTGAACAGGTTTTGTTGATATACACACTGGGGACTGGAGAGAATGCAGAGATAAGCATACAACAACTGAATTGTGTAAATGAACGGTTGTGACCCTGAGTTGTTCCAGTAGTTCTGTGATTTAATACTCTCTGCTTCGAGTGAGATTTACTGCACAGTCTGCATCTGCAGAGTCTGTAGCACAGAATTTCATTGTGCTAGATGCATCTATTAAATGACTTCCAGGTTCCTTTATGCATTATTCCGAAAGGGGAAAAATTATAGAATAGAAGGCAAAAAATGTTTTATTGCAAGATAGAAAGGAGGATTTAAAAAATGGAAAGAAAGAAATTGGCGTTTGCTAGTTGGCTTTTCATGTTAATCCTCTTTAACACACACATGTGACTTCGGCTGGAAACAGCTCACATTTTTCAATCTGTTGAGGAACACCGAGCTTAGTGACAGTCATAAGAACCTTTAAAAATCTTTAAGCAGTTTGCATCCCCTCTCAGTGTCACTCTCTGACTTGGCAGGCTGGCATTGTTCAGAGACCTAGGACCAAGTGACAGATACTAACCCTGTTTCTATATATTTCAAATAGTCTGTTGTGCCAGAACTAGTGGTTCAAAATGACGAGTCAGAAATTGATGTGTGGATTTTAACACATTTTTTGAAAAAAGGCTTAAACAGGATTTTTATTTTCAAAGTGCAATTTGATAATTTGTAACATTTGCCATAGAAACATCCCCTGGAATCCCCTGATTTCAGTTGTCGAGATATTTCAGAGGAAATACTACAAGTACTGAAAGGACATGCAAAGTGTAGTTATGAATGCTTTCCTTCTTGGACGACCATGGAGGTTATAAATAAAAAAGACATAATACAACAGATTATTTTGTCTGTTGTGTTGTCAAAATCATGGTTCATATATTGTCATTTGCATCACCTAGCCAGTTCAAGAAGCTGGATTTTACTGCCATATATGCTCAGACCTACAGACACAGGGTAATTTTTATTGTTTTTTTTTTCTACTGGCAGGGCTCTTACATGGATTATCATGAAATATAGGCTGACTGGGAATGATTTTACAAATAATTCTGGCATATATGGCCTGACAGCGTGGAGAAACTGTATCACAATTGCTTTAGACCTTAAAATAAAATGTATACTTGACAATTCAGAAGAAAGACCAAACACGTAAAGGAGAAAGAAAATGGTCAGGCTTGTTATTTTATTTTATTTTATTTTATTTTTCCCCACCATTAATTTTTCTGTATCATCTAAGCATAAAAACTGAAAAGGATAGCTGACTGTTTGAAATGCTACCAGTATGCTGAGCTGTACTGGAGTTTATTTTTCTCTCTTTGGTGGTATCGTGCTGTCTTTATTTTGCCTAAATTTCGAATACGGTGATACTGGTGAACTTTGCTGATGATCCCTTTCATATGGTAAGAAATAAGATATGTCACAGTCTGGAAACACCAAACAAGTCATTTAGCTCTTCACAGATCTCGTCCATTATGAAAGGTTGGATTTTACTGTGTTTAAATGCTTCACTTAGTTCGGATGCCAATATACATGGTAAACCTACAGAAATTGAATGAAGGGTGAAACAGGGACAATATGTCTGAAAAGATCTCTATTGCATGATGATTGTGGGATGACATGTTATAAATATGTATGCGAATCTATTTTGTCATACAAAGTATAATCCTTAAATCAAATTTTGATTGATTCCAACAGTTGTCTTCCTACCTGGTTTCCAGGTCCTATCTAGTCTTAACGAATGCAATGGCAATTTTAATAGTGTTTTATAAACATAAATGTGTCAGTTATGGTTTCATGCACAGCTCTCTTGTTAATTCAAAAGGTCATTGTAAAATACACATGTACATGTAAATTAACAAAAAATTGATTTTATCCTTGTAAAATGATGCAGCAAGGGTAATTAAAAGTGAGATGTCAGGAACAGAGGGAAAGCCCTTTGGGAATGTGACCCCGACAATTCTGGGAACCTGGTCCACAAGTCCTACCAGCACTAAAATTCTGATGGCAGGTAGTACAACTCAGTGGGAACACTGAATAGTATTTGAAATGACTTTTTAAAAATGAAGTAACAGTAAAGCAGTGTGTGACTGCACTTGAATAAACCTTCCACCAGGTGATATTTGAAAGATAAGACTTATAAAGGGACAACGTATGAACGGAAGCAGCCAGGCAGGCTGGGGGAGTGGCCATCAATTTATGCACACAACTGCATTTTCAACATAAGTAGCTGTCTAATTGAGCATTATAATATAACTGACGCATTTAAACATGTAATTTATTTGAATGCATGCTGTTTGTAATCTGTTTATAATGTTTTGCTCTTCAGGATGGTGTCAGACTCTAGAGGATGAAAATATCTTTCTGATGAACAGAAAAATAACCAAAAAGAATATATTGAAGAGCCCTGAATGCAAATAATTTTCTGTAATTTCAAATCAGAAGAGGAGTATTGTAGCAGAAATGGCATGCAGAAAAATTTAAGCAAAACCTGGCTATCTGCTCAGCATAACTGTAAGCAGCGTCTTAATTTTAAATACCAGAGAGGCTGTACAGAACTTCATGTTATCAGGTTATCGTGCAAAGCTACTAGTTTGCCTGGCAGGAAAGTAGGAAGGACATTTTGGTAACAGAGAAGTTTAAACTGCACATCTGTCTTGTCTGGAGGAAAGAAGCATCCCTTTCTCAAAGTGATAGATATTGCCAATAGGTACAATTCAATTTGCTCAAAGAGGCAATTGAAAATATTTGGCCTGGGTACTTTCCACACAATCTGGCCATTTGTATTTATGCAGGAGGTGGATCGTGGACCTGAAGTTGATAGAGTACGCTACAAGGTGATCACTCAAATAGAGGTTTTTCTTTTACTTCTGCACTGATGATGCTGGGGTTGTGCTGATGCCTGCCTGCCATTTTGGCTGCTATTTCTGTCTTGCAGTCCTTATAGTAATGCTCCGGGTATGGCTGGCCCTTTTCATACCTGGACAGGGACAAAGCCATACAATCCCTAGGCTCTATTAAAATATAAAGACCAACCTGTCAACTGGTTGCAGAGGAAGGAGCCAAAAGTACCTTCATCCGCCCTTACCTACTCCTTGGTGTGCTGAAATGTTCTCTCTCCTGCTGATAGCTAAGCTCCTGGACATTTATTTTCAAGGAAAAAACAAACTAATGCATATTTATTTTTGTTCCCAAAATGTTATTTTTACTTTCTGGCTTTATTTGCTGAACAAAATAGTTGCAGGTTTCCTTGTAACCCAGTAAACTTTTGTACTGTTATACCTCATTATATATTTTGTGGTGCTGAGTTTTGAATCTGCTGCTTCAATTACGGAAACTGCCAACAGACATGAAAATCCACAATATAGAGGTTGAAGTGTTCCTGCTTTTTAGCTTTGGAATAACTTTTGCATGCTCTGACAATTTTCCCTTATAAACAATGTTGGTGATAGCTACAGCTATGGAATGCAAGAAAACTAATGCAAACTTTGCAGCCAAAACAGGGAAGAAAACAATTTTTTCATTCCAGAAGTTGGCACAATTCCTGGTTTTTGTCCCCACCTTCCTCTCTGCTCTCCCGTCAGTTACTAATTATCAGAAGAGGAGAAGAGGAAGTATATGCAAGGTCATGTGAGAGGAAATGCAAATGTGCGGGTGTTTTACCCTGAGGAGTTGCAGCTTGCTTTCTGACAAGACATATGGTGATTTCACGTCATTTGAGTTTATTACACGCAGCACAGGGTAGGAGTTGATGGAAAAAAGTTCTGCCCCTGGTGTATGTAAGGCTAGGAGTTTTAGCTTTGGTCTTTAGCCTAAGTGATTGAAGATTGCATTTGTATTGTTCGTGTAAATCAACAGAAAATGCACTGACTGAGCAGATGATACATTGGACTGTTTGGAGTGGGAAGATTGATTCGTTTTCAGATTGAAAAAGATGGATTCACTTATTAGGAGATCCTGAAGTTTATAGAGGTTGATTTTGTATATGTGGATAGATTAGGCTGGGGTAGGATAAACTCAACAGATAAAATTAAAACAGGGCATGTAGAAAGCTCTTCCAAATCTTGGAGAGACTCACCTGCTACTGTTGCTCCACTGTGTTGGTGCATTGGTTTCCAAATACATGGCTGCATGTGTGTCATGCAGAAGATCAGGGAACAGGGAACTCGTTCAGGAAAATTGGGCTTTGTACCCTTCATGGGGAGATGAAGGGAGAGTTAGGAAGACGGATGGTGGCTCAGAGCATCGTTTCTCATTTCTAGTTCTCTGACAGAATAATTGTCAAGAGGTTGGATTCCAATTTTGTCACTCAGAGTGATCAGAATAGCTTTTGTTTTGGGAAGCAATATTAGAAATGTAAAGCCAAATACATTCTATGGAATAAAATTCCTTACTACTTTTAACTTTCAGTCCTTTGCGCTGCACTTCATGGAGATATCCTCCATTCTGTACAGCTTAGCTAGGCTGTCTGTACAGAGAGGATAGCCAATGAAAAACCCGCTACTCTGGCTCCAGGATCTGTTGGTACTTTTTGGTGTTTTGACTGTTAGTGCCTCTTCAGTTTTTCCTTGATGACAGAGGAGCAGTGAAGCCTTTCCCATTTGAAAAGAGACCTGCTGAGCCTGGGGAACAGTTGTCATCTGCCATCCTGGTGAGTGACCCCTGCCAGCCAGACTCTCTAACTGGGTGCTCACAGTCCTGGCCCAGCTCTGCATTTGTAGTGCCAGTCCCTGTATATTAATTCCTCTAAATAACTTAGCAGGTTAAAAATAAATAAATAAATAAAAGAAACACTTTTTTTTCTCAGGCACACAGGTAAGAATCAGAATCAGTGGAATCACTCCCAAATTACCTGTAATAGAGTGGTTCCCATTCTAATGATATTGCTGGTCCTTGTGTTGTCAAGAGAAAAACAGACAATACTGTCTTTTTACCCCAAGTCGGGCAACCCAGCATGTCTGTGCTGCAGCCTGGCTGAGGAAAAAGGCAAAACCAAAAACGTTCTGAGAATTTATGTCGTTTGAGAATTGATTTCGATAGTGAAGTGTATTAAAAACTTAAACTGTCTTTCTTTTATCAGTGGGCAAGGATGGTGCCTACAGAGGAATCACAGAGAAGATGAAGCAGCAAAGGTGGTTGATAGTTTATCATGGAGCTACGAGGATCTACATGGTATGTGTGACCAAGGTCTGAACCCTGGTCTTTGCTCTATTTCACTGACTATTCAGCCCGCTAGCTCATCTGCCTCAGATGCTGGGGCCACTGGATGGAGGGGGATAAGGTTGCCCTCTTTGGTTTAAGCTAGCATGGTTGGCTCTGCCCTGCAGGGAAGCAGATGCGGCAGCCCCCAGACTAGGTTAAGAAATGGCACCGATACTAAAAGACGATCTAGTAACGGCTGTTTTCTCACTGAGGTTTCTGCTTGATTGTGCACTATTGTGGACACACAAGGATGGCTCAGAGCTGGCTGGTCAAGTCCTCCTCACCTGTGTAGTGCTGACATAGCCTGAGGGACCGGCAGGACAATAAAAAGCTATGGGACAAACTGCCTGCTTGGTACAGGCTTACCTAAGCTATCTGGAATAATGACAGGAGTTGGGATCAAAGAATGAGTGAGCCATTATTCGCTGAGATTCACTAAGACTTGGACATTCATTGCCCTGGAAAGGGACATGGAAGAATATGGAAAAATAGGAAATTCTGAATTTTCTACTAGAAAATTCTACTTTAGCTTAGAATTTAAACAGTTTAAGTGAGAGAAAAGGTGAGAAATAAAAAAGGAAAATGAAAGCAAAGGAACAACTAACAACTAATCACAAAATATCCCTGATGTAGCAAACTTGTTACTATGGTGTCTGAGGAGGAGTCTTTAAATCTGTGTGGTTTTCAGAAAGCCAGATTGGGTACAGTACTTTCCCTAGTTTCTCTGAAAAGGTTTAATATACCGAAGTTAATTAATTATTAATAAATAATATCCTCAAATGATTAGCATGATCTGTCTGCTTAGACTATATTCTTGTCCAAATAAACATTTATTCCAACGTTTTAAAAATTAAGAATAAAAAAAAAGCCTGCATTGTGTAACTTGAATAGAAATTGATATAGGATAAGGCCAAGTTTCCCCCAGCTTTAACTTCTATGATACTTTGACCTGTTCTCCAGTAAGTGTTCATATGGTTTACGGTACAGCATCTTTCAGGAGGAGTACATTTTACAGGGATGTATTGTGCTACTTGAAAATGACCATAGTTAAGTTAATGTACTATTTTTTACTGAAGTACAGTTATTATTTGTGTATTAACCCACAAAACTAATAAATTACCCGGTAACAAAGATGTCTCAAGAGTGGTCAGCTTCAGTGTGTGACAGGTTATGCAGTGGGCCAGATTTGCTTTTGCTTTAGAGACAGCTGACTAGATGCATTTCTGCTCTGTGTATTGGCTCCAAATTTTAGTGGTGTGTGTGAGAGAGGAGCGGGAGTCTGTTGTCTCATTGCACCCCTCTCTGCCATCCTCACCATGGTGAAAAGTCTGGACCCTCTGGAAAAGTGAGAGCAATACCGATTATATCACTTTATTTTAAGGCAGGAGTCCTCGGAGGGTGCTCTTATAGAGTCCTCTAAACTCTCCTCCTTGAAGTGCAAACAAGGTGTTAACAAAAAAGAAAAAACACTGAAATTAGTGTCCATTTAGTTGTAAAAGAGCCAAGGATAAAAGTGGAGGCATTTGGTAGAAGAGCTCTTTGTCTTTGAACTAGAGTTTAAGTCTTTGAACTTAAATTTGGAAGGGATGGAAAAAAGCTAGAATCAGTGCATTATGAAGAGCAGGGATTGATCTGCTGGTTGTTTGTAAGCTTATATATGAAGAATGACTTTGAAATGTACTTAGAAATCCACATCACTGCTTTTTGTTCTCCTGGAGACTTGGCTTCTAAGGCTCTGGATAACTTGTCCCTCCCTGCAGATGTGGTGCTGGGGTCTGGACAGAAGAATGATCGTGAAGACGGCAGATTTCTGACATTACAGCTGACTTGCACAAAATTTAAAGTCCAGTGTGGACACAATGGAGATACCCTCATCATACCCACACACTGCCTATGTCTGCTTTATGTTGGCTTCATAATCTTATTACTAAATACCATATTGCTAAATATCACAAAACATGATAAAATTACTGCACTTGGATAGACAGTATGTCTGACGAGTATACTATGAATGTGGAAAAGAGGAACTTCACTTTCAAAGAAGAAACAGAGGCTGATCTCAGCACTAAGATGCTCTTCTCTATTAAAATGCAGGAATAATATATGAAGCAGCACTAGTACAAACTGCTGAACTGCCTTGGCAGTGCTCCAAACGAGTGCTCTTTCTGATGGAGTTTTTAATACTTCAAGAAGACATAGTATGCACATTTAGATACCAATAAAATGATTCCTTGTAGGATCCATAGGTCACATTTCAATGCTAAATTACAATGGCAGTGTGAATGATTGACCACCAATCACCAGTGAAGCGTTCCTGCACACCCACACAGAGTAGTGCTTTTGGTTTTCTGCTGTTTAATCCCTGCTTGGGGTAAACTCTGCCATTGCTTCAACCCTTGACTGAAATTTTGTCCATCTCTCTCAATGCGCATGTTGTGCTATTGCTGCTGATGTTAAAGAAGCCGTAACTACCTGGCAGTTTATTGACTGGAGCCTGACCTTACTGTGTTCATGACCTGCAAGAGGCTGTGTCCAAGACTTGGTTGGTCTCCAGACAAAAATCTATATTAAAGGAACCGAAAGAGAAATCCATGGGTGCAACTACATTAATGCAGCTGGCAATTGAGAGAGGAGTGAGAAGGGAACTAAAAATCCCACTACAATTATTCTTGGGTGCTTGGCTAAGAGTGTACTTTTCTGTTTCAGAAAAATCAAATAACTTTGAATCTATGCTCCGTGTAGACTAAGTTCTATGCAACAGGAGGGGAAGAGCTCATTAAACTTGACAGGAAAGAAGGGTGACCTTCTGTTGGGGTGAGAATAAGGAATTGGAGTTCAGATTAAGACAAGTGATCTGAGAGATTTCCCTACGGAGTGGTCAGTAAATTAAAATTTTGCTCAAGTTCTTGAAAACCCCTTTCCATTCCAAGATTTTGTATAGATTATTTTAGTAACAGGATTCAGTGGCTGAATCTCTCTGTCACACCTGTGAATTGGGATAAGTATCACCAACCCTTTTAAATGTCTTTGTAGAAAGATTTGACTCATTATAGAAGAACATGATTCGCATAAAGTACAGGACCTGGCCAAATAGAGGAGTAAGGTAAATGCCCCAGCATCCTATTTCTTGTGTACAATAAATTATATGAAAAAAAAAATACAATAAAAGCAAATAGGGAGTAGTTAAATAAATACCAAGTCTAAATGTGATAATCTAAGCAGCTGTTACATGGTTTCTTCACATTATAAGCTTTTTATCTAGTGTGAAGAATTCTTATCTAGAAAAAGGAGAAATGAACTAGGAGAGAAAACCTTCTCAGTGCTAATTGTTTCAGTCTTGATTTTTTAGATATCCTGATTTTTCAGAAGCACCAATTAATTCTGTTCATATGCTCAGCCTAGACTGAGACAGCTCAAGTAAAATCTCAGCTCCCTGAAGCCAACAAAAATCTTGCCATTGTGCCAGGTATCTGGCACATGCAATTTTTACAGAAATTTACCCCAAGGTCTTGATTCTTGAAAACCGTGGGGTATCTCAGTGTGTGCGTGCAAAAGACAAGGAACAATAACATGGTGACTCTGAAAATTGTTGTCTCATTCTGCCGACGAGAAGTGCAAACACAGAAAAAATTAAGAATAATATTTATGTACAGCATTGCTTATGTTATAATTGTGTAGATCTCAAATGTGAAAAATGAGATTGATAAAACACAATCCTGTTTCCACATATGTCGGGCTTCCGTAAGAATTGGCTTTGTCTCATTTGGAGCTTTCTTGCTTGGCACCAGGCAGTAATGATTCTGTCCATTAAAAAAAAAATTCATTAAAATGTCAAACAGTTCAGCTGAAATCATCATGGCTGCCGTTTGAAATAAAGCTCTAGTGGTGAGAAAAATAGGAAGGATTTCTGAAATCCCTTTCTTTTTCTTTTCAAGCTGAAAACTGATAGACAGCTATCAGCAAATTGGAGACAGGGAATCTTTCAGAAGTATTTGCTTTCTAAACTGCTATCATTGTCTGCAGTCTTCTTGGAACCAGACTTCTATTTGCTGACTGCATAGGCATTTTGTTGGAAGCCTTTTACTGAAAATACAAGAAATAACATTTGAATTGCTTTTGGATTTCTTCTAGGATTTTTTTTTTTAATTTTATTTTTAAAGTCTCTGAACTGGGGATGTATTTCATTCCTTCTCATTTTTTGTTTTCTTCTAAGTATCTTCTTTGTATCCAGCACAAAGTGGAATGCAAAATAATTGAGTAATTTGTGAGTCTCTGACTACAAAATAACACCCCCCCCGGCATTCTCTGTAATTCCATTTTTAACTAAAACTTTGGCCTGTAGTAGAGACAATGGCAGATTGTTTTCATCTTCTCACAGTTCCAGGTTTTCATTATAACATAAAAACCCGTCCTGATCTACTGAGATTTCTGTATACTTCAGGATAATGCTTTTCTCACTTAATTCCTAATGACACCTTAGCTTTCAAATTGCTTACAGATTGTTTTTTTTTCCCAACGCTAGTTAAACTATTTCTTAGCATTACAAAAGGAACAGAAAATCCCCAGTCAAAACTTCTCAATGCTAGATTATCTACATGAGAAGAAAACAAAACAAAACAAAACAAAACAAAACCAAAAAACCAACAACAAAACTTGCAGGTATTTTACCCTCCTTTGACATTGGAAACCAGACTACTACCTTCCTACAGGGCTGCTTTTCGAGGCTCACAAGCAGCTCAAGATTATGCAGAGGAGACTCAGCTTGGTTTTCTAAACAACTTTTTAATGCCGTGCCACCCACACAGAAGAGATTGGGGCTTTCCTTGCCTTCTCAGTATTGCTATACTTCCTTCTTTATTCCTGTGTCTCCAGTCACTGTGGCGATGTGTGGCCTGGAGGCTTGGCTTGTGACTCTTGATTTGCTTGATGCAATGAGCAGATATACAAATGCCCGGAAGGATTATCAAGATATGCTTGCTACACCTCCAAATCAAGGAGGTTTTGCGGGCTTGAGAAGTGGAAAGTCAAGTCCAGACTTGAATGTTAGGTCTTTTACTTTGTTGTGCATGTTTTGTAGCATTCCCGTACAGGGGAAGGCTCTATGCGTGTGTGTGCACGCGTGCGCGTTTGGTAGCATTTCCCAGGGGTAATATCCACATTGTAGCTTCTTCAGAATCAAGGTGTAGCTGTGTCCAGGTATTTGGCACAAGCTCTACTAATGCAAATAACTGTGGTGCCTCAGTATCAAGCCTTTTCAGCCTGTGAAATGTTGTAGTACCATTACTCCCCATGAAGTTTGACTATTTTATTTGCGAGAGTACTGCAGGGCAGCTGTCAGAAAGGTTATTACAGACACCATGTGAGGTGCCAGCAGCACGGCTGGTCCTGCTTGCTGGTGGCAGCCAGCAGGCAGTGCAGTGGAGCTGGTGCCTTTGGGTAGCATTACAGTTCTTCACAGATTTTGGATGCAGGAGGCCTCGGCTGCCTACCTGCCTGATAAAGGGTTCTGTTTGAAACAGACAAGAGATGAAGTAGTCCAGGGCTGATGGTGCAATTCAAAAGGAAACTGTTTCACAGTGATGATCTTGGTTATGCTTTAAAACGTTTGCTCAGGGACTCAGGAGAAAAAGTCTATGGATTGAGGAGGGGGACGATGATGACATAACCAAGGAGAAACAATAAAAGGCTGTGCAGAATACCTGCTGCCATTAGGGGTTGAAGGTTTATTTTCAGAGAATCGTCTTTAGAACATTACTTCCAATAATTTCATCGGTCTAAAGAAAATTGCACCTTTTATCTTTTTGTTCTATTTTCAGAGCAGACTTTTATGGAAGAACAGGGGCTGTTCTGAGTGTTGGGCAGGTTAAGCCCTGTGCTTTCAGAAGAGCTCTCTGAAAAAGACACAATGTAGTGTCATGGTTGCATCGTGATACCACAGCCCTTGCTCTGCAATGAATAACTCAATGTAAGCGGCTGGTGGGCTACAGATGATGAGAACAGATTTGGAGTGTGCGGTGTAATGCGGGGCTGCAGGCAGCAATGGGCTTTCTCCAGCTTCAGGGCTGGGCTCGGCTGGCGGAGGATTCTTGTGAAATTTCCAGAAAACCAGAAACCATCCCTCAGCACCAAATAAGCATTCCCTATCCTGACAGTTTGAAGTAATCTTTGAGTGCAGAAGAGAGAAAGTGCTCCTAAGTTTTAAACTTTTGTTTGTTATTAATGGATAGCATTGAAAAGCAGAGCATGCAACAGTACCCACTGCTACCCGCTGCGAATAGCATGATCACTAGCAAGCTGCCAATATTTAGGAAAAAGTGTTTTCTGCATCCGTCCCTCCTTAATTCACACCTTAGAAATTTCAGTGGGAATTCGCATAGTCTTAAGCTTTGCATGCCTGATATCCCCACACGACAGAAGCAGCAAGCACACTTTTCCCTTCGAGGAGGAGTGTTAGTTGCAATGTCCAAAGGGCAAACGTGGATTCAGAACATTTTTGCATTCTTCTGGGTAGTGATCAAATAAAATTAGAAAGCCATTACACTCTCCAGCATTTCTACTGAATAGCTGATGCAGACAGCTGGATTGCTGGGAGCTGCTTTGGGATCATCTGGGAGCTGACTGAACTTTTGATTTGATCTTGGAACCATCTTCCTATTGAAATAAAAGGTAAGCATTAGTTAAGAATGACTACCTTAAACTATTAGATGTTTCAAGTTGTGATGTGTCTCTTCATTAAACAGCCTTTGAAAATTAAAATAAAGGTCATCAGCCCAACCCAGTTCTGTGGTTAATGCTTTTTCCTGGTTTAATCTAGTTATTTAATTTAGGCATGTATAATCTTATTGGGGGACAGCCTAACAAATGTACATGAAAGGGAAAACAATTCTGCATAGCATAACACCTGCTTGCGGCTTCGAGTGTAACTGGTGCTGTGGAAATCAGCTTGGTTCGGGCTGTGTGGTGACAAGAGGAGGTCCTGCCCGCGGCCGGGCTGTGCAGTTGCCAGCGGCATGTACTCGAGGGGCAGGCACTTCCCCAGCAGGTCAGGCACGAGGCGTGCCGGGAACAGGAGTGCAAGCTAGATGGAGAGGTCAGGGATCAGCTGCTGCTCACAGAGCAGATGGAGAAAGGGGTAGGATGTGTTTGGAAAATAGGCAAGCAGCGCCAGTATGTAGTCAAAAGCTAAAATCACTTCTGTTTTTACCTGTGTGCATTTAAACTAGATAAGCTTTGTCATGCCTTGTTTCATCTTGGTGCAAATTGTTATGGGTGAGTTATAACTGAAAATATGAGGCTTTAAAAACACCGAAGTTTTACAGCTGCAGTGTTTTAATGCTCCAGTATCTCCTGTTTCCCAAATAAATTTGAAACCACAGTTGTTCTCTGAGCTTAGTGCCTGTTTTTTGAACGATAAAATGTTTTACTGCTATCTTTCCCCCACCCCCCCAGTCCTAGGTCCTAATTAAGCAGGAACTGCAGGAATCATTTCTCTTTGCACTGATCTAATCTGAAGCCACGAGCAGCTGCAAAAGCTATGCTGGGCAGGATTTTTCCCCTTTGGCACAGGCTGTCGTCCCTTGATTAGGTTACAAGTGCTTGAAGGCTATTGATTTTTGTTCTGCTTTATGAGAATGTTCTTCTTTTTAAGTTTAATTCCTGAGGTTTGAGTTTGAGTCATCAGGTAGCGAAACAGAAGTCTGTGTGCATCTGATAGCCTGCTCCTCTGCTCAGAGAAGCTCTATGAGAACACGAAAGGCACTTTCTGATTTCGGAGTGGCTGGAGACCCATGTGCCCTAGTGTTGTCCTCCTCCTGACAGATCACAAAGAAGATAGCGCTGCAAACGTTGATGGCCTTTCTTAAGGGGAAGTGTCACTGCCGAGTTGCTTACCAACATCCCAGAAACGCTGCCCGTATGGAAATTACTGTACTGGGGAAATAACCTAGATTTTTCATTAGTCTGATTGGGGTGTGTTGCCAGGCAACACAGGCTAACAAGGGCTTGTATATATTCTTTAGGTAGGTACAGGCAGTCCCTATAGATATTTCCAGGTAGGCAATGCAGAGGTGAGGGAGGCTGCTCAGCTGCAGCAGAACGAGAAGTTCAGCCTCGCAAACTGAACTTTCGCTAAGAGAAAGAAATTGGATTAGACCCAGAGATGACGTATCCTGTTTGATTTCTTTTCCCCTTACACTCTGACAAGCTTTGTGTTTCGGCAGGCTTTTATTTCTGAGTACGAGTTGCTTTAAAAATTGGGGAGTGCGTCTCAGGGTGTCGGCGGTGATGTGCTGAGCTCGATTGGCTCGGTTTCCTTGTGAGGGCTTTGTTCTTCCTACCGCACTCAGATCGGTTGTGCAACATGCCCCTACCGTTTAAAAAAAAAAAAAGTGCTGAGTAATGCCAGAGGTTTCTCAAATGGCTGATGCAAACCTGGAGAATTTGCATCATCATTCAGCTGGAGTAACTTGGTATGACAAGAGCTTAAATACAAGTCCACGCGGAAGCTGAGCTGGTTTCCAATGATAGGGCAGTACCAGCGAGCAGGGTGAAAGCGCAGGTGTTGCAGAGCACTGCGTAGGCAGCAGGAAAGAGTAAAACACACTTTAGGAGCTCTCTACCTGTGTGTAGGAGCAGCTTGGAACATAACAGAAGGCAGAGGAAGAGGCTTAACTAGTTGGCTACGCAGGGAGGAAAAAGCCTCGAGTTGCTGCTGCAAACTTCTTGGCTGTGCTTGCCGCGGGTGTGCGGGTGGCACGGTAGCATGTTCAGGAAAGCTGCCGTGACGACGGTCTCTAATGGGAGCTACTTGCAGGGGCGATCTAATGGCAGGTTGCCCTCTATGGACAGCGGGCAGCCAGCCCAGGAGGAAAAGGTTGTGCTGAAGAAGAAAGTCACACTGTTGAGGGGGATCTCCATCATCATTGGCACTATTATTGGAGCTGGCATCTTCATCTCGCCCAAAGGGATCCTGAAGAACACAGGCAGCGTGGGCATGTCCTTGACTGTCTGGACAGTGTGTGGCATCCTCTCGCTCTTTGGTAAGTCCGTTAAAAGTTTCTAATTGGTCCAGAGGGGCAATTGGTGGATTATTACTATTTTTTGTCTGATTTTGCCATTGGATATCAAGGCACAGTGTCGAGCTTGAGGACCAATAGGGCTGCAGAAGGCTTTTGCTGTGTGATAGGTTGTGTGGAGGGCACAGCGGTGTGCAATCCCTGTCCCCCAGTGCTGTGTCAGTACAGGTTGTAAGCGCAAATTGTTTCTCATGGATCCCTAAGGGAAAAGCAAATGTCCGCTTTATGCCACAAAATGTGCTGTATGTGTAATGTTTTTCTTCTGGCTGTAAGAAGTAGTTTACAGTTTGCTTGTAAGGCCCCCGGCGGCTGGGCATGCAGGTCACTCTGAGCACTGGCGAAATGTTTAGGCAGTTTGACTTAGTTCCCTAGAGGCTCAGTCAAGGTCTGAGAGGAATAACTCCCGCTGGACATAATCTGTATTGGCGTGAAAGGGAACAAAGTAATAACACTAATAACCCCTCTCCCCAGACTTGTGTTACTGCTTTTTGCTTTATTCCCCACTCACGATGTAGCTTGGAAAGATTGGGTTGCAGAAAGGAGCGCGATGGAGACAAATTTATAATGCAAGTTTTATTGCTAGCCTTCCGATCGTGACAGTTTTTACTAATTTTGCTGTGTTTCTTTTTTAACTATTAAATTCTGAAGAATACCAGTTTATTTGTTCTGTACACAAAGACCCCATTCAGAGTGGAAAACCCCACCCTGGCTTCTGTGGGACAGAGGGTCCATTGACCTACTTAATGAGTTAATCTCAAAGAAGCTGAAGAACTAACATGAATATTGGCTTTATTTAAAACAGAGACGACTTGTTTTCTGGCAGGAGGTGAAGAGGGCAAACACGGACTAACACGTGTCTGCTTAATAGGTGGAACATGCAAATGCCAGCCCATGTAACTTGGCTCTGAGCTTAAAAGCAGCAATGAATGTTTAAAGGCTGAGTCCACCCAAGCCAAACGGACAATGCAAGAAAGCTAGAACCTGTTTTAGTCAATGTTAAATGTGTTGGTACAATGTGCAACATCATCTGTTGTGCTAATGTGGAAGTCCTGCCAGTAACCAAAATTCCCCTTTGAAGAAAGACCTTAAATACAATTTGTAACCCTGTTGTAAGACCTTATTTTTAGTTTTAGTAAGAACAGAATTTGCTTAAGCAGTGCATATTTAGCTTTAACTTTAATAGTAGTAATTTTCTGGCTGTGAAGTAAAGCCTGTGGAAAAAATCAGATGGATTTTCCTGGGCATTTTCCAGATCTCAGGATGTGAAGATCTGTCTAATATGGCCCAGCAAAAGATAGTACCTCTTTTCTCTAAATGGACCCATTACAGTTGTTTTTTCATAATTTTTACGTCATGGGTGTTTTTAATTTCCTGTATGACTTAATTATAATAAAATCTCATACAAAGATCACCTAATGTCTTGCTGAGGCTGTCTGTGCAACATGTATCAAAGCATGGTTTGACTTCATCCTGAACCACGTCAGAAGAGGTTGGCAAGAAAAATGCCATCAATAGCATCAACAGCTTTTTTTAAATGTGGCTATAAGAATTTCTTTAAGTACATTTCCAAGTAAGCTGAAGATGGTCAGATAGAAGTCGTGTTTTTGCAAAACCCCAAACTAAGTGAAAGGATGAGGATGGAATATGTCATAATGTCTTACAGCTTCAGTGGGCTTTGTGCGTGTTAGGTGGTTTTGTCAACCGTAGTTTTCCTCTTAAAGTGTGGTAGCATAAAAGCAGGTGGGGAACAGACTTCATATATGTTGCTGATCTTAGCTCTGTGTGTTTCAGTGTTTACAAACTTTGTTATGGTTTTCCTGTGGCTTCTCAGACTCTCCAAAAAGAGCTGCCTACATTGAGCAGACGTGGTGCACCTCTTCTCTGCCGATGAGGTCCACCCACGGAGCTGAGAATCCGTTGACTTTAAGGCTGTGTGATGGCTTATTAAACAACAGTAGCAGATGCTTCATGGGCAAAGGAAGCTTCATGCAGGTCCTTGTAGCTGCAGCATGCTGTTGCCTGCTCCGTAACGGCCGAGGCAGCGTGTTGTGCCAGCGGCAGCCTTGGGGACTCCCTGGGAGCTGCTGCTTGCTGGGAATGCTACTAATGCTTGCTCAAAAGGGGCCTGAACCACCTCTGCTCAAACCTGGCCCCCAGTGCAGCAACATGATGATGATTTGGTTTTTATTTCAGTCAGCGTAAATGCACTGAAGGTTGAAGGGAGCCTCCTGCTATGAAAACACGAAGTTATCGGTATTTAAGGCAATGTGGAAATGAACTGAGCTTCCATTGCATTACTACTACACACAGTGCTGCGCCAGTGTTGAAAAGCCAAGGCCAAGCCATTTCCCAAGTTCTGTACATAAGAAGCTGGGAGTACCAATGAGGAAAATCCTTCATCCGCATTTCTGCTTCCAAGTGTTAGCTAGTCAATTGCTTTCCCCATGGTTGAGGAGAGGCAATGCCATTTTCAGGCTTTCCTTCAGGGGTGATACAGGGATTTCTGAGGCTGGAAGGAGCTGATCATCACTCGATAACAAGTATGTGTGTCAGAGGGCTTTAGCTCAGCTGGCCCAGCCAGGGTGGCTGGTGTGACACAGCAGTTTGCTATCTCTCTTCACAAGGTACGGGTGAGTAATGAAGCACCTTGATAGCAAATAGTTTGTTCAGTGGCTTACACGTAAACATAACTGTGTGTATGTACAGCTTGGTTAACTGCAGGTCTAGCTGAATGACCTGAAACTTACAAAATTGCTTGAAAGAAAGGATTAAAATATATCAGAAGTATTTGTGATACCGCAGCAGCTCCATTGTTTACCTTACAAATGTTTGGAAAGGTATTTCTGGATATCTCTCGTGATACCTCAGTTTAATTCTCACAGGTGCCCTCTGCTATGCTGAACTAGGAACATGCATTAAGAAATCTGGCGGTCACTATACCTACATCCTGGAGGCCTTTGGACCATTACCTGCTTTTGTGAGAGTCTGGGTGGAATTACTCATTATTCGGTAAGTATATCATGGCTTTTCTGTGTTTTATTTCTGATGGCAATACACTTTTCAGTCATGAGGAAAACTCTCCAATATATGATGTGCAAAAGAAATCAAATATATCTTGATGTATGAGCTAAGTTTTTTAGTGTGGCTGCTTCAGAGAATTTAACAATGCTATTTTGCTTGTCACCATTGAAATATTCAAAAAAAGCATGTATGGAAAAAAAAAGATTCTACAAGAACTGCCTGTCACACAAATTCAGCTACTTGTTTTAATTTTGCTGAGCTTACTGTATCTGTTAATGTCACTAATAATGTTAATACCCATGCCTACTTGTAGTGGAAGAGGAAAGTCACCTTTACATTTTCTCAGTCTTGGCACTGGCTTTTGAAGCGGTTGCTGTTGTCTATGGATACAGGAATAACGCCTGGCAAAGCTATTGCCCAGTAGATTTCAGATTTTGGGGCACCATGTATTCTGTAGATGTCAGTTCAGGTCCCCATTTTTTGTTTTCATGGGGTGTCGGAGAAGTGGCTATGAAAGCACTAGCTGGCCAGTAAAGAAACATTAAGTCCTTATGTATCTAAAATGTCCAAAGTGCTGATTTGGTGTGTAAGCCTGTGGGTGATGCAGCCTTCGATATTGTATAGGGGAATTGCAATATGAAGATGCAGAATCGTCAAATCATAGCAAATTTTCATATTGTAAATGGATCTTTTTATCAAACTAAAATGTAGCCCTTTAATTTTTTTTTTTTTTTTTTTAACAGTATTGCTGAGGCTGGAGAGCTTGTTACATGTAGAAAAGGGCAATTCACTTATGTAAAATAAATCCAGGAATGCTGCATTCCTGCCTTAGGCCAGTTAGCACTCCTTTCCCCTCTCTTCTGAAACCAGCAAATGAATCACAAAAGTACAAGCCTCATCTCAAATCACAGCTATTTTTACATAATATTGACAAGTTCTAGCATAGACTGTTGAGTTTAAAAGCACTAAGAGTGCTGAGTCATTATGAATCCATAAATCCTTATCTCATTTTCAGAGGAAATAATTGTGCATGTCAGATGGTCCCTCACATCCTCCCCACCCATACGTAACCTTTGAATAAACTGCATACTTTCCACCAAATGCGACGAAAGATTGGATGCCTTAATTGTATTAACTTTTTGCCAAAAAGAAAACCAGATAGAGGAAGCAGACCTATGGTTTTCGCTGAAGGAAACACAGTGGTGTGAACATAGCTACATCATTGCACAACAGAGAATCAACAAAAGAGAGTAATGTTAGAAATCCCCTTGTTAAGCTGCACCCTACTAGGCAGGGGAACACTATTAGCCTAGGCATAAGTACCCACACTAAACCAGACTTCATAAATTCCTCTCCTCATGAGGAGATTTTAAAAAAAATTTGTACATATGACAATGTCTCAGGAGTGCCATAAAACACTCTTAGTCATTGTGCTCTGCCCCACACCCAGTAAATGATCATCTTGCATGGGAAAGAACATCAGTGGATTCTTTAATCATCAAATCTGAGAGGCAGCAAGGGAGACGTACTTGTTATAACTTGCGATGATCAGAGCAGCGCTGCTGAAACTCCATGTAGAGTCTTATATCTGACTCCGGCATTGTAAACTAATTGGCTGCTGCTATCAAAGAACTTGAGACTTAGCATGCACCTATGTTGTTTTCTGTGGGTGAAGTTGCACACACACTTCTCAGTTAAGCCTTTTTTCCTGTGAAAGATTGCAGGATTATCACACCCACAGGCTGCTGGAGCAGCCACAACCAAAATAAACATTTCCTGTTCTCATATATTCTTACAGCCACTATTTTACAGTCTACGACACACTTAAACTCTGCCCATGTAGTGATTAAACCGTGCTAGCATCACCTGTTGTTCAGCAGTGCCTTACACTACGCTGTTCCTCATCCAGTACAAGTAGGAATTTTTTTTTTCTCCTCAGGAGTCAGGTTGTGAGTGTACTACGTACCTTTAAAAAAAAATAAAACAAGTTCTCAAACAAACGAAGATGACTGTGTGAATACATTGTCTGTAGTGCTTAAATGTGGTGGTTGCTAAACACAGGTTAGGTAAGAGTGCGCTGCCAAAGAAGTGACTTACTCACCTGTGGTATGTGCTGCTGGCGGTATACCTGCCCCTTTCCCGGTGGCTTTTCTTCTCTCTCTCTTTTTCCCTTTGCCCTTAAATGAAAGCTGCTAATTCGCTTTCTGTACATTCATGAACACACAGATGTTAGGAGCCTGCCAATCTTTCTTTATGATTGGAACAAAAAGGAATATGCCCCATTCCTTCAATGTCTACCTCAGCTGGCTGACCACACTACCAGCAACATCTCCCCTCAGATGTGGGAACACAGGAGACCTAGATATTTATTAAAGGTGCAACTTCGGAGCTCTGTTTTTAAAAATTGTTGTGGAGCTAGCAGTGACTGCCACTTTATAAAGGTTTTTCTTAAAATGGGAGGGAAAAATCCAAGTTCTGGAGGAAGGAGCTGAGACTGAGGAAAAAGTCTGGGAAAGCTCCAAAGATCTGATCTTTCATCTGATCTAGGCCAGTTCAAACTACTTTTGGCAGACTGCAGTATTAAATGCTGGAAGCCTGGTGATCTGCTTATGTAAATTAGAAATATTCCACTGAGGTAAAGACAACAAATGTATAGGTAAAACTTATGCAGAGGACATTCAGTCTGTAGCTAAGGCAGAAGCTGTGAAGCCAGTTGCTAGTCAGTGAAAGGAGCGGTGAGCGGTTCTTGTGCGTAGGGTATGCACAAGCAGCAACCTTCAGGTGTTGGTGCAGTAACCTTCTTAGGAAAAAAAATGCTTCTGGTCTTTGCTCCCCTGCAGTTTGATCCAACACAATGTGTGACATTTCGGTAGAGTCAAGGTGCTAAGAAAGTGCTTTTTGTTTCAAAGGCAAAACTCTCTTGTGGAAAATTCCTTTAGCATTCAATGAAGAATAGTAACTTCTCTGCAGAGTTTTTATACTGCTCTCTAACAACTATATTTTTGTTAAAATTCTGCCATGAGAGGTATATTCTGCACTTAAGGCATTGTTTTATTGAATGCTGTAGATTTTTCATAACAAATTTGCATGGACTCTTGTTTAACTCAAAAATAATTTGAAGCAGAATCAAATGCCCTTTTCTCCTTACCGTGTGTAATGGTGTGATGAAGCACAGATACCACCAGCTGTCCTAAGGAGGGTAGAAGAGTCCTCCCAACCCACACGTGAACAGACTGCTGGAACTGTAATATGCAGACAGTGTCTGGTCTGAGGCACAGGGCAAATTACTGGCAATACGTGCCAGTGCTAAGGCTTCTGGCAAATATTTAGCTCTTCTCAGAGAGAAAGGCTGTATGAATATTATTTCAAATTTGTAAATGCAACAACTGCATGCCTGCTTTTGCTTGCATTCCTCTGTTTCATGGAAGTGGCTTTCTGTACTTTGAGGATTTTTGCTATCACAGTGCTGGAAAGTTGTCAATAAAAGTAACAAACATTAAAAATTTTTTTTTTGCATTTTAGGAAATACCATTTTCATTCATTTTTTACATTGTCTCAGATATTAATAACAGACCTTGGTAACTTTGGGATACTTATTTCAGTAAAGTAGGATTCTCAGCTTCATTGAAATTAATTTGCTGTGAGGGGTAAGATGTACCTTGCCACTAAAATTCAGCCCTCAACAACTTTCACTCAGGGTTTTGCCCATGCAAGTTAATTCTGGCCATGTTCACTTCAAACATGGGAACGAAAATTCCTATGGATACATTTCCTTTCTGCTTATGGCTGCTTCACAACATGAAAGCTGTAAGAGCAAACCTGGTAAGAAGCGTCGCTGGCAAGATCAGAATCACTGAGCAAAGCCAAACTGTTTGTGGTTGTCTGTTAGGTTCAGAAATCATGGTACATGGTGGCATAGTTGCTAACAGGCACCAGAGTTAGGTACACTTCCCTGTTCTGTGATAATGAAGTTACAGCATGATCCCAAATGAATATTGTTTACATACTATCGCAGATTAATTTTGTGTTTTTTTTTTTTTTGTTGTTCTTACCCTAGCCCTGCTGCCACAGCAGTGATATCATTGGCATTTGGACGCTATATTTTGGAACCTTTCTTTATGCAGTGTGAAATCCCAGAACTTGCAATTAAACTCATTACAGCTGTTGGCATCAGTAAGTATTCAATTTTAGTTTTCAGGAAGAGTAAAGATGATGTAAATTAAAAAAATAAGTAGTTGCACACTGAACCGGTAGTCGTTTGATGTGAATCATTACAGAATGACTGTGCATCCAGTGCCAAGGGCATCTGTATTGCTTTTTTGCCTGGATGTGTGTGTTTGTGAACATATGCAGAAGTAAAAAGAATAGCAGACTATATTAATGGCAGAGAAAATCTATTGCCAAGCCTGATTCTGTTGCCACTGGAATTAATGGCAAAACTCTCATTACTTTTGTGGAAGCAATTTCAGTCCCGAAGAGATGGTGAGCCAGTGCCAGAGATATGGAAGAATGATTACTTGATTTTAAGTGCTTTGCTCTACCTCTGTTTTAGGAGGCAAGTGCTTGCCAAGTATGATGCCACGAAGAAATGTAGTTCTCTTGACTGGAGCACAGGCAACATGAGATCATCTTCCCTAGTCCCACTCTGTCCTGCACAGTGATAAAATTTACTGAGGCGCTTGCAGATCGGGAAGCAGGAACCCAAATGACTTTGGGAGCAGGGCGTGCAGTTTGGTGAAAATGCATGTTTGTTACCAGTAGCTTGTTCTCCTCTTGCTAACTTCGCAATTAATGTAAAGGGACCATTCGGGGCTGCAGAGAACCAAAAACTGCTGGTGGAAGGAAGGAGACTACCCCTAGACCAGCAGCTTTACAGCGTGCCTGTATGAAATGGGAAGGCACAGTCTTGATGCGAATGAGACGCTGGAGCCATGTGGCACTAGAGGTTTGTTTCCAGTTTTGTGCCGTTACCAGGGATGATGCTCCTCACACATGCACGCACACGCTCACTCAGCTGTGCTGGGAGGAGACTGTGGAGCAGACCTGAGTAATTGGTAACAGATTGTTCCTTTCAGTTTGGCCAGCGCACGTATCAGAAACAAAAGGACTGGAAAAAGGAATTAAGACTTGCAAAATGATCAAAGGCACTCAGGAGACCACTTTAATTTTGCACAATAATAGGTTCAGATGACTTTTTCTTTCTTTGGGGTGGAGAGTTCAATTGACATTGAAATTTTCAGTCTGCAGGTTACTATGGCTTTTTGTAGGAGCTCTCTTGCTAAGAGAGCTCTTCTGGCAGGAGCGTTAAAAAAGTCAGTGTGTGATCGCATTTCTTTCTGACTTAATTATGCACAAACTATAGGTTTCATAGGAATAATTGAATTAAGGGCTTGAATTTTGAGGTCAATGACTTTTTATGGCTACATCTGCCTAAAATATTTCAGTAAGAGATAGGGGTGAAACAGATGTTCAGTAACTTCAAGGTCACTGAGACAGAAGGAATGTTAAGTGAGGACTCCATTAAAAGTGTTTTGTTAAGTGCATGCGATTCAAGCACAATAAGTGAACAATTTAAAATAGATTTTTATTGCTTTTAATTTAATTGAAAATCTGTGTGATAAACCAGGGCTACACAAAGTAATTAAACAAAGAAGTAGCATTGCAGGGGAGGTGGTGGTGGAGATATGCTGAAATAATTACACCCTAAAGGGAGATAGGAGTTCACAGCAGACTGTTCCTGTGGTGTCCAAGGGTCTGTGCAGAGCAGGTAGGATGAGCTGTCATTTCACTGAAGTGAGAGATTCCTGTAAAAAGTTTATAATTGTGAATGGGATGGTGCTGACAAAAACAGGGACATGACAGACTGAGGCTTTATTTTAATTCTTCGCAGTGTGCTCTGCAGTGGTGTTTCACTTGTAGTGTTTTTTGATCATATGCTACGCTTAAGCTCAGGTATCTGAGAATGTATGACTGTTATTCTTGCATTGTAAGAATTAGCTGTTGTGGTAATTGTTATGAATGTTTTGTATTGTGCATGTAGGCAGAGTGATAGGCAAGATTAAGGTGTTGTTGAGCTGCAGAGATGCATTGGTGCCCTGAAGATCTTATAATCCAATTTAATGGTGCCAAAGGTAGTGTTTGCTTCCACTGAAAATTTTATGAAGTTAATCAGAAAGTGAACTGATGTGCTTTTTGTTGTCTTATCCACGCTTGGTCCCTTCTACTGGCTGTCTGATGACAGAGTGCTCGCTACGCATCTGTATTGTGTGGGGAGAAAGGTAGTAAGAAGCACCATTAAATTCTGTCCTTGAATGAAACTTTATTTTGTAGTTTTACCTTGTCGTTTCTCATCATACTAGAAAGGGCAGGAAGAGATTTTGAAAAATCTCCAGGCGATCCCCTGCCCCCAAACACAGTCAGTGTATCTAAACAATTTCTGACAGATGTTTGTCTAAAATGGTCTTCAAAGCTCCGGGGAGGGAGTTTCTACAGTCTTACCCAGCACTGTAACCCAGTTTTTTCTATCCTTGTTACAAGAAAGTTTTTCTCATTCTTTTTTCACTGAAATATCCCTTTCTGCAATTTAAGCCTGTTATTCCTTGTCTTATACACAATGAATATGGAGGGTAGTTCTTCCTTTCCTCTTTATGGTCATCTCGGCAAGACAGATTTATGAAGGAAGATAAAGGGCGAACAGGTGAAATAGTGCATACCAACATTGTGCATGACCAAGAATGATATTCGTGCTTGTGCAGGAGAGAGAGTTCCTGTTGAAGTGATATGCAAAGGTTGTCCTAGATGGATGCAACCAGGATTATGATGCGGAGTGGCAGATACTGTTGCCCCTCTTCCAGCTGCAAACAAGCACTACTTGCAGGGTGGCTACAGCCCATTCTGCCCCACACCATTCCACCTCAGTGCCTCTGTGATGAAAAAGGAATGATGGTGCTGCAGAGGAGATGCAGATGATATGAGAGCTAAAAAGGAACTACCAGAGATGGTGACCTTTAAAAACATCTCCATCATGCTTTATTATTTTTAGGAGCAAAACATGTGGTGGGCACAAAATTCCCCTTGAAATCACACCTGTCCTGAACTGTAGACCCAAATTTTTTGTTCCAGGGTATGGTGCTTTCATTATGGTAACTTCCTTTCTTTCTTTTTTTTTTTTGAAACAAAAACTCTGAACATTTCAGTGGCTCAGTAGAGAAAAGGATGCTCATGTGGAGGTTCTCTTCACATTCCCCAGCCTTCTAAGCCTCTGTGCAGCAAAGGCTGCCTATTCTTTTCAAACGTAGAAATCATTTAAATTCACTCGGTATTTTTCAAATGAATCTCTGCAAGGGGAGAAACCTGGGCAAATATGGGATATGCATATCTTAGTCTACCTGTCAGTCTGCCATAAACTTTTTTTGAACTCACTCAATTTAACTGAACCTGAGAGAAGAACAGGCATCTCAAATATATTTAATTACAACAATTTTTATGAAAATAAGTGACCAGGTAGAGAAGAAAGAACCTGTATGTGCCCCGGCACAGGGAAGTACAGAAGAAAATGCATATAGGAGAAGAGGCCTTCTAAATGCCCAGCTTTGCTTAAGCTGGAGATTTGCCTCTTTGCACACAACATCCCCAGGACACAAAGCAGAGGGGAGCAGGCCTTCTTTGTTCTGACGCTGAAGACCGTCTTTTTTTAGGAGAAACATTTAGAAATTAATTTTTCTTTTTAAAAGAAAGCTGATAAACTTCTCCATATTTATTGCTTCTTCCAATGAAGAGGACCTTTGCAAAGCATGGAGACAGGCAGTGCAAAAAAATTGACATTCATATATTGCTTTATTTGTATCTTTTAATTCTTCTTCTAATGTTAAGCTTAAGTATATTCGTAGTAGTGAGGGATAAATTATCCTGTGCTAATGTATTGAGCAGTATTATTGATTTATAACCTGAATGGACATGTGGTCTTAACTGAGTCAGTTATAATCTTTTCACTTAGCCTCAGTATTAGAAGGCAAATAAACAGGTTTCAAACAAAAGAAACCTATGAAACGAAAAGCAGGTTACCAACTCACACGTTCATGAAGTTTTAAAACTCACTCATGCATATTTTCGGCATTTTATGCCACAATAATGTGTAATTTCACCCTTTTTTTTTGTTTTTTTGGAGGTCTGCCAAAAAAACCCTAAACACTCAAATCATGGCTGTTAGAGTCCATATCATGCTTGAAAACCAAGGTCAGCTCTACAGATCTATCAGCGTTTGCTGGCAAATACTCAGGAAAGTTTTATTGGCATAAATTTGAAATGTATGTGAGTCTATAGTTGATTGCTTTTTCCTCCTGTCATGGCAGATGTTATGGACACTGCTCTCTCCTGCTGACAGTTTTCAGGCAAGCAGTGTAAATTAAGACATCTCTTGGCTGTAGGAATAGAAAAACCTGCTCTGATGGGGGTTTTTGTGCCTCCTGTGACTTCATTTTAATTGATGCATTAAAATCCGCAAATTGAGGATACTTTTTGCTTTGTGTAAATGTCTTGAACCTAAAAGCCTGACAAGTTAGGGGAAGGCAGCTCCCTTGGTTTCCCGCTGAGGCAATGGTACATATATTCCTGGAAAGTAGGCCAGGATGTAATGCTTACTGCTGCTTCTCCCATTAGATTTTGTTATCCATTTATAGCTGTGGCTGTGTGAAGGAAAAAGATTGTGAAAAGCAACATGATCAGTGTTACCATTGTGTTCAATTGCTCACAAACCTTATTTTGTTCTCCCTCCATACTCCCTAGATTAGGATTCATCTCACTTTTAGTTAGGTATTTAGTTTTAGCTAGTTGTCTGTGCTCCCTGTAAAGTTAATGGAGAAAGAGGGGAAGAGACCCATCCTGAAGGCAACTCATCTCCTCTTAGCTAGAGAAGTTTTTAATCATCCTCTGGAGGTAAATGTCTTTTCACTGAGGATGCAGGCAGATTAAATGCCTGACTTTTAGCTAGCCAATTTAGAGATGAGTCCTACTTTTACTGTCTTTGTGTCTGGGGAGTTGCTGCTTCCTTCAGATTTTCCTGTGTCAAAGCCTCTGCAATCTTGAAGTATCTCCATAAGATCTATTCATAAAAGAGTGCTGTCAAATGATGACCGTAGACCCAAGATATAATTTCCATCTTCATTTGTGCAACTGCCCAACCCTGCGAAGGACTTGCTCTTACAGAAGACTATCAAAACTAATGGCACCACGTGCTGGTC
This sequence comes from Chauna torquata, assembly GCA_013399475.1. Lineage (NCBI taxonomy): Eukaryota > Metazoa > Chordata > Aves > Anseriformes > Anhimidae > Chauna > Chauna torquata. The sequence goes on along the minus strand of VXAL01007463.1, from coordinate 252,205 downwards.
TGGCTGCAGGTGTAGCCTTCCTTTATCTTCATGATCAAATGAAGGTCCTTGCTGTGTCCATTTTGCTTTCTCTATTCAGTTAGGAAGCCTCAACTGAACCGTTTTTTTGGCTCGAACTCAGTCAGGGGTGGAGAAAGTTTAACAGCCTGCTCGCATGCAGGTTGTCTTCGTGAAAACATCGCGCTGGATTTTTTTCTTTCAAGCCAATGTGGATCTTACACAGATTTTTGCTGCTTGTGTGGGTGACCAGCAAGGAAGGTCATGAGTGGATCAAAATTAGTGTTTGTACTAGTTTGCCATCCGATGACATTCTCATGTGTGTATCAGGAGGGTGAAACTGATGCATTAACAAACCTCAAGGAGGATGAGGATGCTCACGTTACCTATTCTGACCTGAGTAAGATGGCAAACTGATTGCTGCAGTGGGCTTGAACTCTGAATAAGCTGGGTCTCAAATCACAGATCTTTTCCTACACATAAAACTCTTCTTTGATATTTTCTCATGGCCTAGTCCCTACCTGGGCTTGTCTTGTGGAACAGAAAAGTACAATATAAGTACAATATACTGAACTTCCCAAGAAATTTTAAATAAGTCAGTGCTTGTTTATGGCACTGGATTTTCTTCATAGCTTAAACACTGTTGGTGAAATAACTATTTTAAATATATTTTGCTTAAATGACAGCTGTTAACTTTTTCTACCTTTTCTTCTGGTGGTCAAGCCCTAGGAAAGATAGGGAGCCTCAGTCTGCACTAACATTCAGCAGTGACTTAAAGGGATCTTTCAACATCTAAGACACATTTTCACATCAATAGGTGAAGTTATGTCAGGGTAATATTCGGACAATAGAGTAATGAATCAGGCCCCTGGAATTTTCTGTCTCCTGTCAAGTATACATGTACAAGAAAGTAATTAAGCAAAAAAAGTAAGTAGACTTTGCAGAAGTCCATGTTATTTTTTGGGGGACTCAGAAAAGAACTTTTCAGTTCTGAAATATGGTGAAATAAGATCCTTTTTTTTGGTGAAAAGCTCAAATTAAGTGATGTTGTGAGATGTTGAATTTGGTCAACAACGTTGGTTGACTTTGGTAAATCATTCAAATGAAGGGAGGGAGGGAGGACCCTTTCTTTCTGAAATAATAATTCCAGAAAATATTTTTTACATATTTTTTCTGGATTTTCAAAAATATGAAATATCTGAAAATATGTTGGAATGCAGATTGCTTGTATTTTCTCACTTCTCCATTAAACCAAAACCACTTTTGGTTTAAACAGAGGAGAATTTTTTATAGTACATTTTGTGGCCTTGTCACCAAACAGAATCGGTACAAAGTGCATGGGATAAACCAGCTGTTTTTGTAGCCAGAGAGCTTGTACCGTGCCAGGTTTGCAATGCTAGCTAATGCAAACTAGCTTCTAGGCTCTGGTGGGAGACAGCAACTTGCGATTTTACGCGTCCCGTGATGTGTGATGTGGCTGATGATGCAGATAAAGCAGTGCTCTTGGGAGAGCTGGAGGGAAGGAAGGATTCTGATGAAGAGCTGATTCATTAGTTCCATGCGATGGAAGGAAAGAGAAGATCAATGAGCAGGCTTGTCGTACCACATTCACCTTTCCCTGCAGCAGAGGGGGAAAAGGAATTTTTATCTTGTGAAATGACTCATATTTTCCATTCACTTGGTAAATATATTTTTTGAGGCAAACTACTTTATTGATTCTGTTTTGCCAGGGTAATCGTTTACATAAGCTGGAATGACTGGCACTCAAATTATAAGACCTCCTGTTCTCCTGTCAGTCAGTTCCTAGCAAAGGCCAGAAGATGCCCTCCCTGACCCAGGAGGACAGGCGAGTGGAGGAGGCAGGGTGTGAAAGCACTTCTCACCTATGGTTCATTCTGCTGGCAACGCACAGACCTGGGCTTTGTTTTCTTTACCAATTCGCAGCGTGGGCAGAAATGTTACTTGCACTCTGGCCCTCCTGTGTCTCCTGTGGAACGGCTGTAAAGGAGGGGAAATAGTGAAAAAGAGGCACAGGTGTAAATAAAGTAGTGAGCAACAAATTCGTACGGGGGCTAAATGGGGGTGAGAAAGTTTAATGTCATTATTAATTGCTACTATTTTCTGAAAATCAAATCTCTAATCAAACTGGCACTGATACAGAAATCTGGAATGACAAGGGTTGTGCAATTAATTTTTTTTCATCCAAGGCGGGCTTCTGTCAGCCCATCATCTAACAACAGCTAACAATCCTGGGTAAAGGAAGCTTTAATTTGGTGCAGAAGGAGCCAAGTGGAGAATGAGGAGATGGATGGGTCAGCAAGATGGGCTCAGCTCAAGCATTTTGTGGGGAGCCTGGAAAGGACACATGAGAGGTGGGAAGGCAGCAGACGGAGAAGGTTATCAGGCTGTATTTCCTTCAGTGCATCAGAATCTATTGTCTGTGCAGCCTCTCAGTGGGCAAAGAGTTTTGAGGTGATTTCAGTAGCATGAATATTTTTCTGACTTTTCTTTTTTTCCACTTGCAGCGCTAGTGATGGTCCTGAATAGCACAAGTGTCAGCTGGAGTGCCCGCATTCAGATTTTCCTTACCTTTTGCAAGCTTGTAGCGATTCTGATAATTATAGTCCCTGGAGTTATGCAACTAATTAAAGGTATGAAATGAAAAGTAAATGCTTTTAAAGTGCTTTTATCTTTACACTCCCCAGTTTCCCTGCACCTGCCTCCACCAAATAATGCTTATAGCAGCAAAATCTCTTAATTAGTCTCTGCTTGTTCAACTGAAGCTCTGTACTGTCATGTAATTGATTAGAAGTGGAACTACACTGGGACGAACTGGTATTTCCTTCTGCATGCCAATGAGACTATACAGATCAGACTTGGTTTTCAAACAAAAACAGGACAGGATTGACCTTGTCTGTAAATTGCGTTTTGCATGAACTTTGTGAAAGGGGTAGGATGAGCTTTAATGACAGATGAGCATGTCCCTCGCCAAAGCGCCAGCCTCATCCAAGCACGACATGTCTCCTTTAATTGCACTGGTCCCTGGTCCTCTCCAGTACTGGGTGTGTGGTGGTGGTAGGGGCTCAGATTTGGGGAATGTGTGAAAGAAACAATATTATGGAGGCTGTTCTAATTTGTGAATGCTAATCTCTAATCAATCAGTAGAGATGGTTGTGGTTATTTGTTATCAGAGAGAAACGCATGAGTTAAAGGTGCTATTACTGGAAGACAAACCGTAGTTAGCTAGCTGTTTTTTTCACAGACTTCCTGCCTGCAGGTCTACTGGATGCTCTTGCTGCATGCATGCTTTACTTCTTCCAAGTGAAAAACTAAAGTGTGCAGCTAAAGCCAATAGTTAGGGACTAACCAGGAGTAAGACAGGAAAGCAGCGGTGTTTGGAAGGCCAGATCTACTCTACAGACTTTGTCGATGTTACTGCCTAAGCAAGGCACCTGAACATACATCTTTGTTGTCCCCAGTGGCACTCAGCATGGATATGGCTGTGCAGTCCTTTTGCTGGCAGTCATTTGGGTAAAGCCATACTGGCAGAGAAGCTTTCCTGGCACACACTGAGCTGCCTGCAGAGGGAGGCTCTTCCATTAGAGCCCTGGTGGCAGAGGGGGTGAGATGGGGACAAGCCCCATCTCTCTCTTCACAGTAATACTAGACAATAATTACATGAAGCACAAGGAGCCATTCAGCACAGAGGGGTCAGAAAGGGGAACACTTTTTAATGATTTGGTGGCAGATTTTGTCTAGCAAAAATTATTACAGCTGTTGGCTCTGTCTCTGGGGACACTCTTCTGTTGTGCTTCACAAAGCCTCCCATCTGAATCAACAGAGCAGCACTGGGCTCTGCAGCTAGCACAGAGTTTCTCACGGACAGGTGGCTCTCTGTGGTTAGCCATAGCCTCTGAAATAAAAGTTTCCCTATGCAGCACTGTGCTGATTCACTATTTCTGTTTTCATGTTTTTCACTTTCTTTCCAGCCATTGCCATGCCTCTTCCCTCACCTCGTTTCATGTGCAATCTTTGTCTCTGTTCCCATCGGTCCCTTTTCCTCTAGACATTGAAGCAGGCCAGACCCAGGTTTGGATGAGCTTTGCCCCTGTTATGTAGCTCAAAGAGTGTCCCCGATTCCCCACTGGCACCTTCCTCTGGCCACAGCTCTTCCCTTATCCAAAAAGCCTCAACTTCAGTGGGAATTCTGACTGAGGGCTCAGTAAAAACTGAGTAAAGAGTAGAGGATTCGACCACCCATTGTTAATTTAAGTCTCAATGAATTCCCCTTCTTCCTGATGCTTTTCTGTGGAGGGTCATTGCTTCTCAGGAAATCTGGAGTCTTGCGGGGAGGTCTTATGAACCATAGAGCACCGTGCAAGTGAATGATGAAATACCACAACTCAAGGGCTATGGCAAAGGCACACAATTGAAGCTTGTAATGTGGATTTACAGTTCCCAGAAAATTCCTCCTCAGTAGTTTCTGTTACAATATTTGGGGAACTATATTCTTAATCAGGCTTTGTTTCTGCATGGAGCCTCTTCATTGCGTTGTTAAGCTGTGGATATCCATACACTAGGATAGACGAATGCCTTGCATTCTTTAGCAGGAATGCATTTACTCCAGCAGTGAGACAACTGGTTTTGTCGATACCATCCTCTGTTACCAAAGGACATTCAAAAAGATCTTTACTGAATATTAGAACCCGGGGTGTGTATATGGTTTTTGGACAGAGTCTTTGGCACTCGTGCACTCACTTTGGTACTAATCTTTGGCACTCAACTGTTCCTGCATCTTTCCTGCTACTCACCTGGCATTTTTTTTTCGAAGTTTTTACTCTTAAATGTTTGCATTTATAGAAGCATAATTCTTACTTGGCATAATATTAGCTACAGTGTTGCCTATAATGTGGTAGGGAGTTACTAAGAGCTAAGAACTGCAGGGGTGGAAAGGTTTAAGATTATTGGGTTTGTTTACTTTAAAAATATTGCTTGTAAGTGAAATGCTTGTGATGTTCCTTCTGATGAAAATGTTAACAAACAAGGGAAATTTTTATAGCAAAAACTACAGAGCTCATTCTGCTCTTTCATGTTGATGTAAGTCACTGCTGGAGACAACAGTGCGGTGAGCGTCATCAAGCTCAGAATGCTTTAAAAAAGCTAATAGGTCAAATTCTGCTTTGGCATGGCTAGGGACACCGCAAAAACCTTTTACAGTTGCTGGCAGAATTTCGCTGCAGGGGTTGGGTCAGAAATTAAGGTCAGGGGCAGAACTTGAAGTCAGAGGACTGCTGGGTGATTAAATGTTCCATGGTGTGATATATTTATTTGTTTTAAAGTAGGAGGTTACCAAAGAGCTTATTTTTCAATATTGTTTTTGTTGATGTTGCAGGAGAAACACAGCACTTTAAAAATGCCTTTGCAGGGAATGATGCCAGTGTTATGGGATTACCACTTGCTTTCTATTCAGGAATGTACGCCTATTCAGGCTGGTAAGTTGTTGAAACCTATAAGTATTTGTCTTGAAAGCAAACACTAATATGATCTAACAGAGACATTTATTTATATGACAAATTGAGATGCACATTCTACATCTTTTGCCAAACTGCATCATGTAGTAAGCGTAGATCTTGCCACTGTTCCGTATGCTCAGTTGCTATTCTGCGAGCAGCTCTAAGAAGGAAAGATTATTCTTCTGCAACACGTATGTAAACATTCATTGAACACTAAAAAAAATCAGACATATTTCTGTTCTTAAGAATAGAAATAAAGGCAACAAGAAAAAAATACCTTACCAGGTATTTTAATAAAAGTCTAAAAGGGATAATAAAGCTTTAGTTTTTGTTGAACAAGACGGTAATTACATGAAGAAGATCTCTCTGAAAGAGAGGTAGAAAGCTGTGGATCTCTATCCCATTTGTGTGGACCTCACCCTTTGCTTTGTAAAAGCAGCATTTGAAGAACCTGAAGTAAACTACGATAGACCCCCAAACAAGGTAAAAACTAGATTTTCATGCCTTTTGCTCTGACAGAATTGGACCTCACTTAACAAGAAGTGCAACTGGCTTCCATAAAAGTTAAGTGCTATTCACTGTGAGCAAATGCATAAGAATCAGCCTTCAAATATCCAGCTCAGAACTTTCTTTTAAGTTCTTTCTCTCTCCCCCACCAAAGTACACAGCAGCTGGTTTGAAAGGCGCTGCCACACTTCAAATCTGCCTTGCGATTTATTCATGCTTCGTGAGGGCTCCACGTTGCACAGTGCCAATGTGCTTTGCAGCGGTGGCATGAAAAAAATAGACTACAATGTACAGAGTAGGCTTATTTTTGAGATAGCTTTGTCTGCAGGTCTTCCCTTTCCTTTCCGTAGCCTCACAGGCTATGAAGTTCTTTCCCTTGCACAAAAGACGGGGGCCAAGTGATAAGGGTTTTATTTATTTAATTCGGAGGGACAATGGGATGAGTATTTGAGTTCTCTGCTGGCCTGTAACTCCCCAGTTGCAGGAACAGTCTAAACATGCACACTGAAGCACTGAACAGCATTTTATATCAAATGGTGGGGGGAAACCCAAGAGAGTCTGAAGCCTTTATCTGTGATAGATATGTAAGAAAAGAGCCTGGCATTCTGAAGCCTCAAAGAAATTGAACTCATTATAGGGACAGTCTCTTCCTTCTTCCCTCTTTCTTGTACAATCACCCAATCACCTCTGTCTCACACATCCATACACACGATAGTTTCCCACTTTTAAAATATTACCCTAGCTGTACACTGTTCTGTGATGGCAATGTTAAAAGCTCTTTAATATTATTCATTGCCAAAGCAGTTTGTTTACTGTAAAATGTTACATGAAAAAGATTGTTATTCTGCTGGTTTCTTTCCCTTTTCTTCCCCTGTTCCACCTAACATTCCAAACCCCCTAAAATAAAAATCATCTCTGTTTTTCCTGTACACCTTCTGACTTTTATTTCAAGGTCCTCATTTGCCACTTACAAAAGAAATTAGCAGGAAAAGATCTAGTTTGGCTAGTGGTTCTTCTAAGCTGCCTATTTGTCTTTGTCACCAGCTCAAATTGATTGCCTCAGAGCACAGAAGAGCAGACCATTAAGTGGAGTGTCAATATCCTTGCACTATCAGTTTCATGGGGCTAAATCAATCCAATAAGCTGAATGTGAGGGAGCGTTGCAAGTGCTGGTGGTGTGTCCTGGGACAGAGGCAGAATTTTATGCATAGACTATGACACTATTAGCTTTTAATGATACAGCTTTAAAATATAAAACAAAGGTGGTGTCACTTATATATGTGGGTTCATCCTTCCAAGGGCAAGCATAGACTACTGGGTATATAAAATGTTGGCTGAGAAAGGGACAGGTAGAGAAAAGAATGCAAGGAAACATGTCTGCATTAATAAAAGAACCGATGCAGGATCACCAGATTACTTCTGTCTAGTAGCAGGACTAAGACTAGAAAGAAGTCGTTAGATGTTTTACAAGCCAGAAGCCGCCTCTCCCTGGAACTATCCTGACCCCTTATTTTGTGCTGTGCGCTCTAGCAAGTCTAGAATCAAGTGCCGAGGTGGTTGCATAAGACGGCAAATCTAGTTTTGTGGAATTTCACGCTGGGTCACAAAATCACACTGTTCAGAACCGTGAACCAGTGTTAACTCATTCTGCTAACCCAGACCTGCTCCAAGGCTTGTGGTGGAGAAAAACTGCCAGACTTTCTACCAGATCAGCTATTGTCTGTTTACCCACTGTAACACTAAGTTGGGCCAGATATTGTCTGTCTTCCTGTATCTGGCCTAAAAGTAGAAAGCCAGCGTAAGCACAGTATTGACGGCTCTGTTTAATTAGCCAGAACGTGACTTTGTGCCCATCTGAGGCAGGCACACCTGTGTGATCCAGCGGTGCACAGATGTAGTGTTAGCACGTGTGGAACAGTGAGTTCAGTGACCTTGAGGCTTACGGTGGCTTTGTGTGCGGGGCCGTGCCTGCCGCACGCTCCTGCCGAGCTCCCGCAGGTAGCTGTCGCCCGCGCCGCTGGAATACGGCCAGGGAGCAGCCTGTACTGGAGGCTGTGCAGGGTCAGTCGCCTGGGTTTGTGATCGTATGCAACATGCGAGCGTTAAAATACTGTTTCTAGGAGATTTTTTTTTGAGGCTTCGATTTATTCTTGTTGTTGAGAAGCCCTTGCTGAGTACCCCGATGAGACTTTTTGCTGATATAACCTGAAATGTAAAATGCTACAGCCCTAAATGGAGTATGAGACTCAAGGGTGCTTGTGTTTGTGTGTGTCTGTGTTTAGGATTAGGGTAAGCATAATTGGCCTAGGACGTAAGGGGAAAAGATGTAATTTCATTCCACAATGACATTACATAGCTCTTGTCTTTTTTTTTTTTCCTGCTTTGCTGTCTTTTCCAAGAATTTAAAAGCAGGCTTCCCTTCCTAAGCGTGAGGATGAAGGGGGTTAAATCTCACATCTTCCTTAATCCAACATGGGCCAGCAGAGAGTCTGCTGGAACTAACAGCACTGCTTAATTAAAAGCGTCTTCCTGATTCTCTGAGAAATAAACACAGGATCAAAATCTACCAAGCCCTCACGATATACTTTATAACTCTTTTCTAGGTTTTACCTCAATTTTGTTACTGAAGAAGTGGAAAATCCTGAAAAGTATGTACCAAATGTTTTTTTTTTTTAACTTCTGAAAAATGGTTGTAAAATCCAAAATGCTAGAAAAGTAGTGATCTTCAGAAATTCTGCATGCTGGTCAAGTTGCTTACTTTCCAGCAGATCTGAAATCTATTTGAATTGCAACTGCTTGAAGATTTGCTATTTTCGGCCTGTCGTGACCTTGTTATGTATTCTGCTTTTATGTGCACGGAAAGCAGAAAACTAAGTAGCTCTCCAGGGCTCTGATTCTCCCCCTCAGGATACAAGTAACTATCAGTGGCTCCTTTCAGTGGAAGTTACTGGTATCCTGTCAGGGAAATTTTGCCCAAGAAACTTATCTGCTGCAATATTTGGCAGTTTTGCTATGTTTAAATATTAATCAAATGCTTAGTTCTACTTGTTTTAGATGTCTCAGAGTTGAGGGAGCTTGAATACACATAGCACAGCATCCCATCCAATTAAGTCTAACACAGAATATTGGTGGGAGTCTGTTTCAAACCAGAGACAAGTACTCTCAAGCATCTGTCTGTAAAATATGAAAAGAAAAGCTCTCCTGTTACCGGCAGTTTGATTTGGCAGGTCTATTTTAATAGGTATATTTTGGTGGAAGTGGCCAATAGTAAAACAGTATTAACCTTTTCTAAAACCAAAGACAATGTGTCTTGTTAAATCAAATTTTGTTCTTTGAAGAAATTAACTGCTTACTTGATTAAAAATTACTGGATAGATATCATTTTCTGAGTTTTTTTAAATGAGACACATGGCTGGCTACCAAATAACTCTCTGTTTAAAAAGACCTCCAGCACTGTACACTCATATAAAGCTATACATCTGAGATGTGTAAAGGAAAAAAACAACTCACAACCACCAGTGGGGAGCGTGCTGCAGGGCTTTAGGTGGTTTCTTCTAAGTCTGAACCAAGCCTGGTTCTGTTCAGTAATTTTCTGAGAGACCTAAAAATAGTTATTAAAAAATTGATGATAAACTTGAGGGTGGCAGAAAGGCTGACAGATTTCTATTGTCTCAGCCTCTTTGAAAAGTCTTGGGTGTTAACAGGCTCTTCCATGTGATAAGGATGTGTATACCAAGGAATTTATGACTGAAAGCTGAAACCATACAAATGCAGGTAGAAAATACAGCATTAATATTTAACAAGGTGGTTGACTAATCATTAGAACAAATACCTATGTAAACATTGGATTCTTCATTGTTAGTCTTCCATTCAGACAGAACACCTTTTTAGAAGCTGTGCTTTAGTAAAACCCAAGTCATTTGGCTCGTTGAAGAGTAGCTGGCTGACACTTCCCAATCCTGCGACACACAGGAAATCAGGCTAGAGATCTAATAGCAAATCTGGGTTTAACTATCAAGAATCTGTGTGCTTGATAAAGTCAGGGGAGGCAGACATTAAAACAAAAACAAAAAAACAGTTTTTTTTTTTTTTGCTTTTGAAAAATCACTTTATGGCAGACTGGCTTAAAAAGAAATGTGAAACTAAATTAAATGAGTTAAGTGATTCTGGTCCAAATCCGCTTCAGGAAATTCTGGGGAGATGGCTTGGGAGTCAGTCTCGGTGCTGTGATCAAAAGGATTCGCTAGAAGCAATATAATTTATAAATTATCATGTGGTTACCATCAGTACAGTATGATGTTTTTAAACATACAGATTCCTACCACCCTTTGGGACTTTTCATACAGTTATGCATCTCTGCAGTCCTCTTAACTGTTTGATGATTAACTGAAATTATTGGTAACTTTCATTACAGCTAGTTTGTTTTATGTTGACTTTTTCTTTCTTATGGTTTCAGTTAGACGAGTACATATTTTTGAACATGTTGCCCTCTGCTGCTTAGGACAGAAAGGCGTCATGTTGTGTCCCATCCTCCACTNNNNTTTTTTAGCTCAGCACCCAATGAAGCATGTTGTATCACAGAGGAGAAAAGTGTGGGTTGGATTTGGGGGGGATTTCCTCATTGCAGCGGGTGTGTGGGGGACAGAGACGCTCCTGTGTGCCCCCATCTCAGGAGCCTCCCTGTCCCCCAGGCTGCTCTTGGAGAGCGGCTGGGATTAGCTCTGCTGCTAGCGGGAATGTGGGACCTGCGGGCAAGCCGCAGGGCTCGGCTAGCCGCGTGGTTCAGGGTATTCCAGGATAGCTCTGGAAAAAACAGCTCCCTTTTACCTGTGCAATGCTGTCGCCAAGCTGTTAAAGCTTCCCTTCAACACTTTTCTTGTTGAGCTTGCACTTGGAGAGGACGATAAAGGAAGATGCACGGTGTTTACAGCAGGGTGCCCGAGATCACAACCTCCGTGCACGGGTACGAATAAACAGTGGAAGAGGCTGGGGTTTTACAGCTGTCCAATAAGTGGCAGATGATAACAGGGCAGGTGGCTTGTTACCTGCTGTGCTGGTGGAGACCTCTGCATGCCCTGGAAATGGGGATCCTGGACTCCCTTAACCCAAAACAGTGAAATGAAACTGCGGGAACATTTTTCATCCAGTTGCCCCACCTGTGAATGGCAAAAACAAACCAAAAAACAGTTGAGTACAGGCATTAGGTGAGCCACTGATTGCACTGCTGAACAGCATTTAGCATTGCAGGCATTCATTAGAACACAACTGCTTTTATATATATACGTATATTTTAAACTAAGATGCTGTCTTTCATTCTTCTAGTATGCCTTACCTTAAAGATCACATATAGTGCTGTGGAGATACTCTGTAGCTGTTTTAAAAAGAAAGAGGAAGTACAGCCTTGAACCACTTAGGGTTTGTAACAGCTCCAGGTGTGCCGTTTGTAATATTTGTCAATGGTGAGGGATGCAAATTACTTACAGAGACAGAGGTGAACATGATGATTCCTTCTGCGCTGTGCACGCCAAGGTAAATGCTAGTCAGAGAATCAGTCACAGTTGCCTATTTCCAGGTGTGCAGCAGCTCTTAAAATAAGTGACAGCTGATACTTTGGTGAGCAATCAGCAGCATCCCCGCGTTGGCCAGGCTTCTGTAAAACTGCAGAGAAACGTACCGAAGGGGTTATGGGGAGAGTTGCACCCTTACATCAGTGGGAATGCAGAAATTCTCCTTTTTCCTGAGTTAAGTCCTGGGCTCCCTCTCCACTCTTGTAAGATTGTGGAGCGAGAGAGAGAGACCAGAGCCCTCAATTATGTCCTAAAATGCACAGGAAGATGCAAACATCTGTTAGGTCATCTTTTAGATGGTGCAGTTTTCCAGACAGGGATTTCTTTGTTTGCTGTGGTGCGTGCAGCACTGAGAAAGCTTGCTGGAGCATAGCAAGTGCCTCTGGAAAGGCAGGGGGGTACAAGAGAGAGGCAGGGAAAATGGATGCTCTTGACCTTACCCAGCTGAAAACTTCCCTCGTGCTCCTGCAGAGAGGCAGTTTGTATGGGCAGAAAGGGCTCCTGAGGGCTGTGGGAGTCGGTGTAGGTGCAGCAGTCTGCCTATGCTCAATAAACTGCAGAATTAGGTCTATATATAGGATGAATACTACGGGCCTGAGGCACTGAGATACCCAGGCGATACGAAATCCTAGACAGAGAGAGCTGACAGAGACAGTGGAAATGAGCCAAGTGGAGAGGAAGAGCCCTTTACATTAGAGAAGGGAAAATGGAAAAGGGAAGGAAAAAATCTGAAAGTGAATGCCATTGTTCTCTTACAGATTTTTGAAAGTAGCACTGATTCTCACTTTGGAAATGGCACGGTTCCTTCTTTTATATACTAAAAAGGACATTAGTGTAACCCCAGCTGTCATAAGATGTAAAAGCAGCTGTTTCTGTCTTCTGTTATGAAGACCCCCCCCCTTTTGATGTCTAAGTTTTAAGCCTGGACTCATTTCTTTTATTCCTCTTTGTTAAAGAGCTTCCCCCATTCAGTACTTTCAGGACCTGAAGCAACACGAAGTTGGTGTTTGTTTCACTAGGAGCTGTGATTGCAGTGTTCAGCTTCTTTAATGTGCGACTTTTTTAAAAAGGAGCTTGAAATAATTTTATTATTGAGAATATGCAGAACAACGTTGAAACGTAATAATAAATTTCTTTCTTTTTAAAATCATGCTTTGCATATGTGTGCTGGCTCAATAGCGATTGCTGTTTGAAATGAAATCTCTGAATAATCCTTGAAGCAGAGCTTCACTACAGTAACCTCATGCGGCCACGTCATGTGCAGCTTTGATCTCTTTGATTTTCATACATTATAAGGATCAGCCCTACTCAGACTGAGGTCGTATTGTATTATCTAAATAATAAGTGAGCAAAGGAACAGCCAGGTCTCTGAAAGATAATTTGTGACCTGAAAATTGACAGGAGCTGTGTTGCGTGGAGTGGTAAATTTAGAGGACTGGAAATCAAGCATGTTGAACTTTCAGACTCATTTCTTATATGTACTCTTTGAGCTCGTCTGTATTCTTGAGCATCTATTCTGTACTTCCAAGAAACAGACCAAGCTTTCTCAATCAAGACCCTAAAAGCAGCAGGTGCCAGGCTGGCACTTCCCTCCTCCCTGTGCAGGTAGAGCAAACTCCAGGATCAGCACTCTAGTTTGTCAGGAATTTTGACGGGCTCCAGATGAGGAAATAGTACAGGAGTGTTACTACATTACAGCAAAGTCTTCAGAGCCTCGTCAAAGTCAGGGCCAGCTTGCGTCAGGTGCTGGCCAAAGAGAATCCTGCTTTAAAAAATTCATGATCTACGTCCTCAGTGTGAGCAGACGATGAGCCTGAAGGCTTCATGTTATAAAGATTAGGTTGTTGGTGGAAGAGAGAGAAAATATTATTTCAGTTTAAGAGAAAGGAAACTAAGACTTTAACTTCTTAATGACTTGAGGGAAGTCTGTGATCAAGTGGGCAACTAGAGGTATTGATTCACAGTCCTTCTTGAACCCAAAATCATATTTTTTCTTTGGCAATGTAATTTTTTGTTAGTGCTGTTGTACTTAGGAAATATTTTTGCTTTAGTGGTCTTCAATTTGAGTTGTATAAAATGATGAATAGGAGATTTTTAAAGGATGTGGAGTCTGAAAATATTTTACAGCAAAGACTTAGATTCCTTAGCAGTTGTGGTTAAGTAAAGCTGTTATCTAGCATAATCTTTTTTTTTTTTCCTTCCCTTGTTGGGCTATTACATTTGCAAAAATTCTGTTTGTAAAATAACTTTGGTCCAGCCCAGGCAATCTATCATTGTTTAAAAAGTTACACAGTGCAAAGAACATATTATTGAGATGTATAGTGTTTATAAGCCTGGTCTCAGATTGATAAATCATGTCTTGTGCTGTTGAAAAGCCAAGAAATGAATTGCTTTGCTGTGACCTTGGGGTCTGAGATTAGTCAGTTTGTCTATTAGATTTTTCCAGTGTTCTTCTCACTTCATTTATTCCTTCTTTTCTAAGGAACCAAGAAGCAGTAGATGTATAGCAAGTCACCAAAGCCTGATGTCATTAGACATTTTGTAAAATCAAGGGTTTCAAAATGTTTGGTATAATCTGTTTTTATATTGGATTTAAATAATGTGAGTGTCATGTCTAATTAATCTAATGTGTACTGCCCATTTGTATTAATTAAAGTTTAAAGTCACACTTTGCATCTAGGAGGACTGAGTGAGAGCAATGTGGTACTAGGGTTTTTTTCAGGGTGTCTAAGGATCATAGAGATGCAGACGGATGGGAGGAGAATGGTGGCTGGGACACTAAAACTCCTCAAGCTTCTTTGTTGTTTGTAGCTGTTTGATTTTTGACGCTTCACATTAGGATGCACCCCCTTCTAAAATCAATCAGAAACTTGAATTGTGCTGTTGCTTGCTAACAGTCTAGACCTCCGCTAGTTATTCCATGTTTTTGTGGTGAATCCAGTAACCATAATGAAAAATATTTTAAACATTAATTGGGAGGATGCAAGCCATTTCTGCCTCTCTGCTTCTTTGTGCATTATTGTTATTTTATAATTTAATGACAAGCTCTACTCTGAAGAGGAATATTGATATTTATAATGTTAGGAATATTACAAATAAAGTCAGAAACTTATCTCCCTCCAGCTATCCTGTCTATCATTTGAAATCCACCTCAGCACTGCTTTTTGTTTGGGAAAGAAAGACAATGTAGTTAAAAGCACCGAATTGGGGCTCAGGAGATCTGGCTCAGGCACAAACTTGCTAGGAAAGTGGAGGCTGAGTTACTTCGTCTTTTCTCCTTCTGTTTCCCTCCTTTCTCTCCTCCCTTCTTTTCTCTATCTGCCTTATGGAGCAGGAGGTATCATGTCCTGGCTGCAGTTTTGGAGTATGTATGTTGTTCCAAGGCTGGGGGTAAGTCATGGGCTATGGGGAACCCAAAAAGTTTCTTTGGATTTAAAAATGTAGGTGTCTGATACCCAAACTGAAGGCTTTTGCAGGTGGATTAAACCCTGGGTGTGGCTTCTTGTGGTCCCAGTCCTGTAAAGGCTCGTGTGGTACCAGTGGAACCTGCACGTGTGGAGGTGCATACAGAAACCTGCAAGTATTTAGTACCCGGGGCCATGGGGCTACAATCTTTTTTTCAAATAAACTTTGCACAAGGTTTTTCATAAGGTAGCTGGGGGTAAGTACAGATCCTTCCTTTTCAGTCTGAAACCGTATTCAGGTATCCTGCCCAGATATAAGCAGATTACCGTCTGTGCCTGGAGACTGAAATCTTTCTTGCACTATTCTGTTCCACTTACTCATAAAAGGTACATTTGACTCCAAGTCGTTTTGTTCATGTCAGGCCACAGTGCCAAATATTCAGTGCAGAAATTATAGGATTATGTTGTGATATTTTATCTGGACCTAATCAAAGAGACAAATGCTAATCTTACAACTATTTTGCGAAGCCCATTTGCTCATGTGAATTCATCAGATTACTGTAAAGTAAAAGTCAGGTCAGTTAAGTAAGCATTTGTGTTTTTTTTCTTCAATATATTATTTGTGTGTTGGGTTATTTTTCTATTTGAATACTTAGTCTCCATCATAGCGTGAGGATGTTCTATTTAACCCCCCCAGCTATTTCTGTGTGTCATTTTAATAGAAACCTTACTCTTGTAATTTTTCCTTTGTCTAACAGCATAACCAGCTACCTAAATTCCATCAGTTATCTGCTTAGCATCTCAGAAAACAAGATGTCCAAACATTGATGAATCTAACATCACTTTTCAGAGTTTGATTGTACCCTGTGTCAGGGGTAAAGTGATAGATTCACGATCACATCTTCAGACCTATAAAATCCTTTAATGGGGAACTGAATCTGCTGAATATAGAAAACAATTTACTAGACCAATATCCTACTTAAACAAAACCAAGCATGGGTTTTGCTGTTTGTAAAGTGTATAAAAAAGAGTTTAATTAAGTCTGCAATTCAGTAGTGTTTGCATGTTTTTGAGAGGCAGAAAGAGATCATTACTAGCTCATAGGGGAGCTGGTTCACCAGCATGAAATTGTTCTTGATAAAATGAACTTGCTTTTACTTTTGCTCTTTCACTAAGCTTATTAACTGCTTACTGCTTGCATGCCTCACATCATCAACTCATTTGTTATAGTTTCTTATAAATGACTGATAATTCATTTCTGAAACTAAGTATTTCAGTCTTGGATGCATATTTTTAGATGGGTTCAGATTTCTGAAATCTCAGTATGAGAATTAATTTTTTGCACTTTCCTGCCCAAATTATTTTTTGAATTATGAGGGATGCTCCTTCTTTTGCTGAAAGCTGGAAGTTCTCTTAGAGTGGGATCCACATGTTCTGAGTTGCGTTGCTCCTGTTTATCATCTTTTCTTTTTTTTTTTTTTTTCAATAAATGCAGTCTGGGAGACTTCAATTGACCTAGAACTTGACCTTTTTTTCCTTCCTATTTCTTAAATATCTGTACTACATACATTGATCTCCTGGAGCATCCATTCTCAGATTTTGTAATCTTGAAAGCAACAGAATTACTTTTGGTGTTGTCAGGCTGCTGCTTCTGGAAATCCTGGAAACTTTGACTAACCTGCTGCCCTCCAGTGAAACACCTGAGATCCCATGATTTTTTTGTCTTTGGCAATGTACCCCTTGGGTTAGCCTTGGTCTATGGAAGAATGTAGTTTTGGTTTTGGCAGTCAAGAGAAAGAGTTTGCTCCATAGTGGTGGTGCCTGTGAAGCCCCCCTTCAGGAGCCCACGTGCACACTGGCTCTGCCCCAGAGCCGTGGGACCCAGATGCACGGCGTCTCTGGCTCACCTTGGCTGCCTGCACCAGCCTACGGGCTCTCTGCCTCCAGCTCCTGCCAGGTTTCCCGACGCGCAGTGCTTGAAGGCCCCAGGTACAACATCAGGCTGAGAAATGCTTGACAAAATGTTATGTGGGAGGCAATGCAGTCATTAGCTGTGACATGATATGCTTCATAAATACAACTTGCCGACAGCAAGGAGTAATTATTACTTAATTTGTCGCTGATTTCAGCTAATTTTTGCTGATGGTTTGGGTCAGCTTGGATTCAAAGCTGATTGCAAAGTGTGGGGGATTGAAAATGCTCCTTGGCCAGCTGTGATCTCAGCTTAGACATAGTATTGCAGTCAGGAAGGTTTTCTTGAAAGTGCTTCCTAATTCCTAGTCGGAATGCCACTAAATCAATAAGGAACAGTGTACTTTTATAAAAACAGCCGGACTTCCTTCGGGACATATTGCTTTTGTTGCTGTGCAGTCCTGCATGTCAGTGAGTGGAAATTTTAGAGTGGCGAGTAAAAGTATCTTGAAGAAAAAGCCCATGCTGGAGCAGCAGATGCTAGGGTAGGTTCAGCTGAGTTCTGGCTTCAGCTTCTCATTCTCTCTCTCCTCTCCCTCCCACCCCCGGGAGACCTGCTGTAAATGCCCTAACCTTCGCAATCTGTTGGTTCTGCCAAGGATGGATGCAATTAAGCAGTCCGCATGTGAGACACGCAAATGTTTCAAGGGCTGCAATGTGCTTGTGAGCTGTACTTGGGGGCTGACTGTGATGGGATTTGATGAAAGTCACTGAATCCACAGGATATTTCCAACCACCTGGAGTGAAGAAGGGAAACTGTGATTGTAACTGTGTTAGTAGTTTGAGTTAAAACAGGGAAAAGGTCAGAATGGAATTGAAATTGGTGACCCAAATTAAAATCCAAGTATTTTTTTTTTTTCTTTTTAAACTTCAATTACATTGAACTAGATTTTTAGATTGGATAACGTGGGCTACCCTGTACCCTTGCAGTGTAGACATTTCTTCGGCACTGCAGTTTTCATGAGTTTCAGCACACCAGCTACCGTAGGTAATATCTCTTAGTAACTGACGATGGGGTTTCAGTCCTTTGATTCTCGTTTTCCCTGTTTGAGGCTGTTGAACACAAATTTCTCCCACCACACCTGTGTGTCCCTTGCTCCACGGGTGCAGTGTTGCCTCCTGAGTAGTGGTGCTGTGTCCTAAGTTAGAGAAAACAGGGAGCACACCTGGAAAACATGATGTGCCATGCAATTTGAGTCTGCAGTGATCCAAGCCACGTACACAGAAAGACACTCTGCCAACCTGGATCCCCTGCTTTGTCTCTGACACATGCACTTACGCTGTATCTGAGCGGTGCTTTGAGTTCACCAGAGCAATATATGCAGACAGCGGAGGGGCTGGGAGGATGACTCACTGCATGAATTCACCTGTCGTCTGGAATGGGGATCAAAGAGAGTAAAGGCTGCAGCAGGGATAACACAAAGGCTGCTGATTTCACAGGGCACCTCTCCTCTTACCTCTGCAGATAGCTGAAGGTAGCTGCTGTATGCATGCACTGCTTTCCAGAGCGTGCGCATTTCCCTTGCACATTTAGCTAGGGACTGATCTAACTGATGGTCATCATCACCATCTGTAATGTCTAGGAATGTGTATGTCACATGCATTCAACCTACGTTATTCTTTTTCCTTTCCCCTTGTGCAATTCTGTTTTTTTTCCCTACCCCATGTTTTACAATCCTTATATCAGTGCTGAGTCCTGTGGAGCAATTCCA
Source organism: Chauna torquata (assembly GCA_013399475.1). Taxonomy (NCBI): domain Eukaryota; kingdom Metazoa; phylum Chordata; class Aves; order Anseriformes; family Anhimidae; genus Chauna; species Chauna torquata. The sequence continues at coordinate 233,534 of VXAL01007463.1, read as the reverse complement.
TGCCATGAGAAGGAGAAGTGATCTTTGGGTGCAGTTTGCAGGCCCTGGTACCTGTGTCATTGGTAGCTGATTTCTAAACACCAGTTTTGCATTTGATTTGGTTCAGGTGACTTCCAGTCTTAATATCCTCTGCCTCCAGTTTATTAGAGCTACTTGTGACAGAGTTTAAACTGGTATGCCAGTCAATGTTTGTAAATTAGAAAAGAGAATGATGTAATCTGTGGTGTCTGTAAAGGTTTCAAAGATATACCTTGATCATTAATTAAGACAATAAGGATGTCTCATAAAATTGCAGTTGAGGAGAATAATAATTCACTATTGAATGAAGAAAGGCAAGGTCACTTGTATAATTACCTCTTCTAACATTTATATTCCTGGTATAAAATGCTGCTACTCACACAAAAGTTGAGGTGACAGCTGTGGAAATATTCAGGACAAGGAAACGTAGATTTGATACCTTAAGCTTTGAGGGCATAATAATGAAAAGTGTAGTTGTCTCTTCTGTCTACTTGTTCTGTTTTATTTTTCTAGTATGAATTATTATTTCAAACAGGGAAAGCTAACTTATAGCACATACATGGGATGGATGCTTAAGGAAGGGTGAGTGGGAAAATGGAAGAAGAACGAAGATGAATACTATAGATGCAGGGATCAGTATTGCTGTGCTGGGTTTTAGCTGTGGATATTTGTATTGAAATTAATAGTGCTATTACTATTCTCTTTCTCCTAATAGTCTGATATAGTATCTGATTCTAATCCCTTTTATGTTTTAAGAATGTAATAAAGATATTGTAAATGGTTTTAGCAATGAAATCAGAAAGGTAGTCAGCTGCTTGAGAAATCAAAGATGTTCAGCAAACATAATTGGAGGATGGAGGGAAAAAGAGAGGGGAAAAGACAAATTGCAAAGGTAAAGGCCATAAAGCTGCACTGATCCAGGCCAGGACACAGAGCTGGTAGTCTCTCTCTTTCTGTGCCTGCTGCTAGGAAGCAGGGTAAGGCTGGGTGTGAAAGCAGGTTGGCTCATGATCATCTCAGTGCTAAGGCACTATCTACATTAGGGAAATACTTCAGAAGCCATTCCTTTGATATGTTTGTTTCTATTTACATGGACTCTGTGGTTTAAGATGAAAGCCTGACTTGAAATGAAAATGACTGAAATCTCTCAGAATTCTGGAAACACTAAAAACTTTTTGAAGATTATTTGTAGTTCTGCATATGCATCGGTCGGGCAGGCTCCTGCTGAAGGAGAGCTTTCGACTGGATAAGAAAGGTTGCTGCTAGCTGACTGATGGCGTGAGTGGGCAAGCAGATGCATGGGCTGTGGCGATGTGTAGCGTTATCTACTCTGATCTGAGCGTGGTGAAGGAGAGCGGTCTGGGGTAATCTCTTCTGCAGCGGATAAGGATATTGCAGCATTTTGATTTCAACAAGTGACTTTCCTTATCAATTTGATGCTGAGAATATAAGATGTCGTAACCAGGTACAGGTGAAGTTATTGCCCAGAGTGTACACAGAAGGGGCAAACATCCACATGGAAGCGGATGCTTAAGAGACAAACCCTCAGCCAGGTCTCTCATCCTCTGCCAAGCCCATGGCACCTCTTTCGAGGAAACAAAGTTCAGGAAGTCAGCTGGAGCTGCCTGTCCTCTCCCCACCTCTGGTGGAGGTGACTCTGGGGTGCTGAGGACCCCGCAGGTTTGCAGGATGTAGCTGGCTGGCGCAGAGTCTTGCAGCACCTCTGCCTCCAGGAGTTTCAGTCTTTTTTTCCAAGAGTTTCACAGAGTTTTGGTGGCTGCAAGTGTAAGGATGTAATGTGTGTACCTGCTCACTTCAGCTCGGGGTGGTGGCTGCCCCAGCTTTTCTTTGTGGTCAGTGTTTTGTTTGCGTTGCCCAGTGTCACATCGCTGCAGAGCAGGTCACTTGTTTCGAGCCCTCATGGCTCAGTTGGCTTGCTGATGTGATAACCTGCTGCGTGCAAGGTGTATTTGCTTTTCTTTTTTTCCCTTTTCTGTTTGTTTATGTGAATCATTGTTACTATGAATCAGCTCTGCTAGAGAAGTAAAGCAAATGTTTATTCACAGTCTCCCTGGGTAGTTGGCAAAATCCAAATCTGCTTTAACAGCAGGCTAATGTAATGTAACAACAAAACAATATAACCTTCTAAGTTTCCACTGCCCTGCATTTTTCTCCATTTTCTCCACTTAAGCACCCCAAATACATGCAAGCCTATTTTAACATCTCTTTCTGTTTCACTGGGGGACACGCAACCCCAGATCCACAGCAGTACCTGTACGGAAGGATGACAGCATCCTCTTTATGGGAACCCAGAGCTGCCCTGCAGAATAATCATAGCAGGAATAAAAACCTCTTGCAAGACTGATGTACTCTTAAACCTCCAGAGCTATAAAATATGCTGTAGTTTACTGGAGAGATCATGGGTCTCTCAGGGTTAAGCTAGTGAAGGTCAGGGGCTTTCATGAGCCTTTTTTGTTCGTTTTCTGTGATTAACAAGCAGGTGGTTTGTCCCAGTGGCCTGGCTGAATTCACCTGAAAAGAGCTGAGAGAGCAGCGCATTAATGGTGGATAGGAAGGTGAGTAAACTCACCAGATCAGTTAACCAGCCACAGGAAAAAAGTTGTCCTGGTAGGAAGCAGATAAACCTATGTCTATAGACTTACAACATCAGCTACAGCACAGTGATATGAGTCATTAATGTCAAACAAACTGGGCCGACTCAACAAACGTTTTGGCTGCGTAAGAATTACTGGTTTGGGAAGCAGTTTTTCGTTCAGCTATGCTGCACGGCATATTTGTATACTCACGCAATGCACGAAAACCCTGATTGTGCTCAGCTGATAACCCCTATCAGGTTACGCTTTGGGCTGGCAGCTGGATAAGGTAAAAAAGTGTATGTGCACTTGACATGTTTCCGAGTCTGCCTTTTGATATGGAGTGCAATCACTGTAACTCTTCCAATGGCTTCTACATTTATCGCCTTGGGCCTGGAGGGGATGTACTCTTTGAGACACGAGGGTGTGGTGAGGTGCTGCAAGCTTCATCCTTGGCACTAGCGCAGTACAAAGTCTCAAGGTATGCACTCGGAGCGGCCAGCCCATGAGCCTGCGTCGCTGTCAGGATACCCTGCAAACCTGGAAAGAAAGCACTCATGGTGTGTACTACTTTTTATAGTCATGCTGCTCTGCAGTGCAGGCAAAACTCTCCCATGTTTTCCCCTTCCCAATTTAAAAAGCACTGGAATATCAATATAAAACTCAGCTAAAGCCAAGAAATTTCTTACAAAATTGCATTAGGTATAGATCAGTTTTTGCTCTTGAGTACTACCCATGCAGGTCACATCGTGCATATAGAAAAAAATGGATACCTGTGACCAGGACTCACAGCCATTTTTCCTGTTATTTGTAAAAGCAAGCCAACACCCGCTGCCTATGAGTAGTTATGAACAGCAGAGGCTGCTAGCTCAATTCAGTTTCATGTTCTGATCTGCACCCTGATGCAGCTTTTCCTGGCTGCAGAAGTGGAAGAGTCACTTTGTGCCCCTTTTGTTCCCCCTTCCCTTTAATGATGAGCCTCAAAAAGACAAAGTGTGGAGCACTAAGCCAATGTTATGTGAGAGCGGTGTTATGTCAGAATCAGTAGCAGCATCTTGTATGCCATTAACAGCAACCTTTTACTAGAGCACCATCTAAAACTTCTATAGACTGATGCCAGCAACTGACTGAGAGAAGGTGCAACAGCATTTTTTGCTTGTATAAAATACAAATTGCAGAATAAAAGACAAATAAAGGAAAGAACTACTAAAATAACAAGGGTGGTAGGTTCTTTATTGTACCTAGGTGCATCAGAACTGAGTTTTACAACTGCATAAGCAGTAATTACCACACGCCATGTTATCAAGAGTACTCATCCTTTAGAAAAGCATAGTCAAAGCATCAATAGCAATGGTATTATACACAAGAAGTGATGTATATTCCACTTATGTCAACTAGCAGAGTAACTTACTCAACTTTTACACAATCTTTTCTGGATGAGAAATTCAGTGGTGTCGTCTTATTTATTTGTTCATCTTTAATGAGTGGTGAAATTGCTGACTTGTGTTTAAGTTATGTCATATTCGTATCAAAACAAGACAATTTGGCTTTGTGTATCTTTCCTGTAGATGAACATCTCCCATTTTGGGTGATCGCAGAACTTCCATCAGAGAAGGCTGTAGACTCTCCTTACCCAGTGGGTGCTGAGATTTGTATTCCTCTGCATATCTCTTCCCTACACGGTAGCTGGTTTGTGTGTGTGCTTGTGGGTTTGCTGATGTTCTGTAAGCAGGTCGCTTACAGTATAGCTTATACTTTGATGTTTGGCTTTGCATATTCTGGAAATTTAAATACACGATGACAGTGATATTTTATTTAAGAAAAGAATATTGTTAACTAACATCCCATAAGGGTTTTCAGTCATTTAAATTACAGTACAGCCTATATCCATGAACTGTAAACTAAGAGGATTTATATAAGATTATAATGGCTCCAGAGGAGCCATGAAGTGAATAATCTGCATTTTACAAGTTGCACTGCTGTGGTCTATTATGTCAGTGCTCATTCACTTGTAGCACTTGTTGAGCAAGTACTGTTGTTTGCATCTTCACCTAGTCATTATGTTTTGTCCATTGAAAAAAAATAGAGTATAATAACAGTTTTTAATTTTTGGAGTATGGTGGAAGGAAGTGTCCCTTAGAAGAGTAGTTTTGATATCATCATTTGAAAAGATCTAACAGCAATGGAGAGACTCCCTCCATAGGTCATGAGAATGGATAGAGAATAGGAGCACTCCAGCATGACAAGAGGTTTAACTTGTGTTGGTGCTATTTTAGAGAAAAAACAGAATTGGTCTCATCCTATCATGACGAAAAGACAGGCACTTCTATTTTTTCACATCTACTTACTACAGGAAAAAACAGCTGCTAAGTAAGAGCAAAAGTAAATATTTATCCACAAAGAGCACAGAAGACCATCAAATTCCATTTTCTTGGGTAAAACTTCGTTGCAGAGTGAGCTTCTTGTGGGTCTAAGGGCAAAATATTTCTACAGATGTGAAAAATAAGCAGAATCACGTTAGCATTCTTACTTGGTGCTTATAAAGGCCATGAGGAGAGTCTTTTTCTTAGGACAGACACAAGTAGTTCCCAACCATAGGACACCTGAGCATGGTGTTGACTGTTGTCAGAGAGGATGCTGTCCTAGAGCAACTACCCCAGAGCATAAGAAGTTATATATTTTATCTGCACCTAAGAAAATAATTTCCCCCACAGCAGCCCAAATCCTGCGACCTGTGTTGTGCTTATATTGGTTGCTGGAGCTGGTAGTGCAAGTGTTTTTGCTAAACTGAAACCTAGATTTGTCCTCCTCCACCGTGCTGGTGTTTTCTCTAGGCTTACTTTCAGGTGCAAATGTCAGGGAGGCTGGTGCTGGACAGTGTGCTGTGAAGTGCCAGGCTACAGGGCTTCTTGATGGCACCGTTACTCAGCTTTCAATAGGTTGATATTGAATCAGACTAAGAGTCAGTGCAGTAAGCTCTGTAAAAACCATCACTGTCACTTTGTTTTACAATTTTATCACAAAAGAGTAGCACATCATAGACAGAAGGTACACTGGAGAGAGTGCAATTGCAAAGCTGAGTCTCTTTAAAAAAAAAAAGAAGAAAAAAACAAAAAATTCCGAAGCCTCACTGACCATACTGTTCAAAACCATTGAAAAAGATTAGTAATTCTGGCTACTTCATGTGACTATCTGATTTGAAATAGCTTGAAGGAACTTGATTTGCAGAAAGGTTTCAGTACCTTAAATGTGCTTTACACTTTAAGTACCTTACACCTTACCTTAAGGCTTACACTTAAGATTTCTCAGCTTGGACACAGAAAACGAAAATCCAGCTTTAGAAGTGATTTTGAAAATTTTGTAGACATATGCTTTTCTCCTCCTATGCATGTGATTGTCGTTCAAGTATTAAGAATTTTTAGAAACAATCAGTAAAAGTAATAAAATAGAAAATGTTGATATTCCCATTTGGAGTCTGTTCAGGCACCTCCGGTTACTGCACTTGGCAAAGGCACATTTCAGCTCACGCTTGGAATTTGCTGGATTACTCTTCTGTGTCAGAACTCAGTCACTTTGTAGAGTTATTCCAGTGTGCTTTGAGGCCTGTCCTGTAGCCTGTCTGCTGGGCTGCCCTTAGCTGGAGCCTCATTTACTTACTTTCTGCAGAGAAAACTATTTTTCTGCTGGACAGCCCCCTTCTTGGCAGTACAGTGTTGTTAAGACATCTCCTTTTAATTTCATTTAAACCCTTTTATGGCTTTTAAAATGCTAATGCTGCAAGGTACCTGCAGTTACCATTTTTCTCATTTTGAATTCCTTCAGGAGAAGAGCCTGCCTTGGTAAATGATATTTCGGTTTCCATGGTGCTCCTTATTGCATGTAGCTGCTCTTTTCATCACCGAATGGTGCAATTTCCATTCATGCCGAAATATCAATGGTAACATACAGCAGCAAATTGTTCCTTTATGATCATTGGCATTGTGGAAACCTTCCTGCTCAAAATTAAATGTCAAGGAATTTAACAAGTGTGAAAAATCTGACTCCTTTTATGCACACGCACATGCAGACACACTCCTCCCTCCATCCCTCTGCACACCTAAGCATTTGTCTTCTGTTGTTACCATAAGAAGTCATTAATATGCTAAGAGTGATGCTTCATAAAAAGTTCAGATGCAGGGACGAGGGGGCAGCATTCCCTCCTGTACCCTCAGCAGGAGCCGGATGGGGTGTTTGGTATTCAGGCTGCTTGTTACTGGGCTCTGAACCTCAGCGGTTCATTTCCAGAATGATAGCAGCCGCGCCAGTCCGCTCCCTTGCATTACTCATAGTGTCACTTTGCCGTTTGCCATTCCATAAATCAGGAACATATGTCCTCAGTATAGACAATAGAAATACATACAGATCAAGGCAGCACTCCACTTCCACCCCAGCCCTGTTGCCTGCAAATGCTCAGGTACCTGCAGGAGTATGGGAAGGGAGGTGAGACAGGCAGTACATTTTAGTGGGAATCCTTTTGCAGCCACCATAATCTCTTTTCCTGGCATTGACGTTGTTGTTATGTAGTAGCTGCTCTCTGCTGGCTTAAGTTTCTGAGCTATGAGGCCTGATCTGCTCATTTCCCGTCTCGGGTGCCCTTGTTTACACTGCTAAATCCCACCCCAGCTACTGCCAGCTCTCTGCCTGCTGCTGTCTTGGTGCTATACGGGAAAGTGGTCATGTAGGACTGCTGCTCCGTAAGCTAGTAGATCTGCAGGGAACTTCAGGAGACTCCTTCTTTCCTTCCAAAAGTGATTCTGCCTGCGGAAGGTAGACTCCATTCATAAATCAGGTGCTTAGAGATTTAATAATTTCAAATTCCCAGGAGAGCCTCCTGTAATAGATACAAACTGCTTTTAATATGCAATTATGTCTTCACACCCTTCTTATTACATTTATTTTAAGTTTGGCAGTGAGGTATGTGTCTCTGCAGAGCAGTTAAGAGGAAGTTAGACCTGAGATCCCGTGAAAGATAACACAGGCTGGAGGAAGAGCCTTGAAGTGCTCCTCGGCCCCACTCCCCTTCATTTCCATATGTGATGGAAATGATGTCGGCTGGTGTTTTATTTTTAGAATCCCATGTCAGGTTTGTGGCTATAGCTTCCTTGCCTCCAAGCAAGCACTGTGATTTACTATTGCTTCTCATCATAACCTACACAACTGGCAGTGCTGTAAGCACTTCCAGCAAATAGGCCACAGAAGAAAATAAGAAGCAGGAGCTTGTGAAAGAGCAGAGGTGCTCCCTTCATCTCCTGGCTGAATGTGAGCTAGGCAATAAAAATAAAATCTGAGTTTTTGGGTCTCAGGCGGAAAAGGTTACAAACTTCCTAGAGTATATGAAAGTTTCCCATGAATGAAATAAACAGAGCATGTCAAAGCACTGACATTTGATAGGGAACGTGGAAGTCATTTATCAAAGCCGTGATTGAGAGCCCAGCAGTGACAATGTATTTGTATTTGAATCCCGAGTCTAGACTCTGCTGCTTTTTAAAAGACAGGCTTTTGTGAAAAAGAGTGGCAGATACTGTTTTAATTACAGGTCCAACCTAAACCACACCTTTATGGCCATACCCTAGATTAATGAAGCCGTCTCTAAAGGTGAGCAAACATATATAATTATTAGAGGTGGCGGCCACCATCCACGAAAGGACTGAGGATGTTCACAATCATTTTAGGCTCTGAAATGATGAATGCAGAACCCTCACTAGAGATTGTGCTCAGCTGCTGCTCAGTTTCTCAGGCACCCGACTTTTCTCCAGTGAAGTCTCTCAGGCTCTGCGAGGACAAGCACGCCTGTGTTCCCAGGGGCAAGCCCGGCTCCGTACAGGGGTGAGCAAGCCTGACTGTTACAAGAAGAAAGAAAAGCCAGTTTAGGTCCTTTGGACCTTTAGCTCCTCAAGAAGGATGTGACTTAAGGTCAAATTACAGTGCAAAATAAAAGCCAGGTCTGATTATTCATACACCTCTTGGAAACAGTCATATACTTTGTACAATAAGGCTGCAAATGGTGCATCTGGAGACGGTAGATTCTGGCACTCAATGGATATATGGAAGTGGTTTATCAAAGAGCTGACTGAAAAGTCACGGGATGATTTACATTGTAGGTTTCAAGTCTGTGTTCCATTTCTTAAAGATATAGTTTTAAAAACTCAGCTCCCATTTTACTTGCATTTCATATCATTTCAGCAGCTCTGTTTTCCTCCTCTTGTGCTCATTTCTTGATTAAGAGTACCTGGTGTTTGCTGTAAAAGAAATGTGCATAGCTAAGCAGAGACAGTGTGTCTAATATTTGGTGTTGCAATCTCAAAAGTCCTTTGTGGATTTAGCTGTCATCTTTAATACCTGCTGTGTTGCGCTGGTTTTCTTTGGGAATACTAGGAATGCTATCCACTCCATGTGAAAAGAATCAGCATCCTGCCTGAACATCAGACGCCTCTTGAGCTGGTAGTCCGAGTTTCATATGAATCAATTCTGCTCTTCAAAGACAGGTGTTTCGTAAAAGACGTTGGCTTAACAAGTTAAGACTTGGGCCATGATGTAAATGAACTCTGCACTCAGGTGAGATTGGCTAACCGATCTGAGTTGGTACGTGATGCGACTGCAGCCAAGTTCAAATCTCTATTAAAATAAAACAAATTGCATTGCGAGTGTAACAATTACCCTCAAGCTCCTAAGGGCTGTTGACAGATCTGTTTCTGCTTAGGACTTCAGCTGGAAGGCTTGGCTAGAATAAGATGTTACGGAGGACGGTGTTACTCTGTGCAATTGGTACCTTTCTAGGTCTTAAGTTTTAGCCAACAGAGTATTTATGGTAATTCACTTTTCAGGAAACCCTGCTGGAAAGAGCACTGAAAACATTTGAGAAGTTAATAAAATCTGCCCTTCCCAGCACACTTACATCACAGTTTGACCCTTCGAAGTCAGTTGGTCACAGAAGACCCCTTTTATGAACCGTAACCAATTATAATCCAAACCAGTGGAATCAAACACCAGGAAGAAAGCAAGTAATTAGACACAGCAGAAGCCCTTTTCTTCTCTTGTGGGATGATAGAAAGTGAGACGGGTTTTAAACGCAGACTGCGGCCTGATTCTTTGCTCTATTATCGTGGTGTCGTGCTGTTGTATTTCTGCAGATGTCAAAGGTACAGAACCAATGCATCAAAATGGAGAAGGGAGCCCTTCAACTCGTGCCCCCCCAGTAGCATCCATGGTGCGTTTGGTGGTGTAAATGAGAGTGCGGCTTAATAGCTAGTCTTTCCTTTTTCATTTCTCCCCTGGAAAATCACAATCAAAAGAAGATAAAGAGAAGTCGAATAATTTAATAGTGTCTGCACTGCAAGCCCACAAACAGCAATCCCGGTCTGGAACGTAAGGTTGGGACATACTGGGAGGCAGTGAAGGGAGAGAAGCGGGGATCTGCTAAGGAGAATGCTTGCTACAATAAAGAAAATAATAATAGCTTATTGCTAAAACCGGTCATTGCCGAGACCTATATTAGCATTTACAGATATAAGGCCTCAAGATGTGCTGTGATGATCCCATACTTTTTGCCTCTATATTCCTGGCTTTGATTCTGTCCTGGGAGGTGGCCTCTGCCCAAGTTCTGCATCTTCCTTTTACTCTATTTCTTGTAACTTACGGGTGAGATTGTAATTTGTTCACACACTGACATGGTGAGAACCATTTGATCCCTTCAGTGTAATGGGCTGTCTTGTAGGCTGCTTTTCACATGAAAACCACGTATCCGAGGGAAGTAAGTTTGTGTCTGATCACGCTGCTTTACTGCCCAGGGTTCAGGATTGCCATAGCTCACCAGATGACCACCTGGGAATGCCTAGACATGTAGGTCAGGCTCTGGTACACAGCGTTTGTTAAACCAAACTGTACATCTTCTGGTCTTGCACTGGAGTCCTGGGAATCTTAAATGATCAGGGCTGTCTTGCTGCTTTCTGTGTTGTATGTGGTAATCTTTTTCCAGTCTGAGGATATCTGGGTAAATCTGCACTTGTTACTTCTTTCGCCAAGCTTTGGCCCTATGGACTGTGCAACGGATGATTAGATTTTAGGAGTGCCAAAATCTGGAAAGAGTTCATTTGGAAAATTGCTTAACAGATTGCAAATGGTGAATAAATTATTACACAAGGGAACTCTTGAAAAGGATCTTGAAACTCCTGTGGTGGTAAATTTCTGACAAAAGAAATATAGAATATACAGGCTCATGCTCATGAAAACCAAATCCTTTCCTGGAAGCCCTGTGAAAGAACTGGGGACTTTTCCTCTCTTCTTCTTNCTCTTTCACAATCACCACAGCACAGTAAAGATGTGGCTTATCGCACCTAACTTTACCAGACCCTCTTACTTATGCTTACTGACTGGGTCCCACTGACGCAGTTTTTTCCACGATGGTTGACTCAGACCAAGCATTTGTAAAACCCAGATGTAAAAAGGATGCAAAGAAATGATGGTGTCATGGCCTCTAAACAATGAAGGATGTGGTGACAACGTATTTTATACTTGTGAACTCAGCTGAATCTGTGGGGCATATTTTGATGGTGTGCTTGTCGTTTCATAGAAAGATCAGTCTGCAGTGGTCACAGCTCTTAGCACTTACTGTTTGTTGTTATAAAACTTGTCATTAAGCTGGGATATGAGCTGTAGACTTCTGGGAATGTTCCTCAGCTGATTTATTGACATTGTTCTTCTTATCCTCAGGTTCTCAGTCTTGATTTCTTTTTCTTTCTCTTCTCTTTTTCTTCCTTCTTACTCGGCCTTCTCTGTTTGCTTCTCTTAAAAATATGTGTGGGAGGTGGTGCAGTGCCAGAGCAGATTATCAGAAGATCTATGGCTCAGGAACACACGAGGTCAAATCCAAAACCCAGTAGATATCCTGATTAACTGAACCCTGTGCCCTGGCTCCGGGGCTCTTTACAGACTCTAGAAGGAGGAAATTTGCTTCCAAGCCATAGAGCAGAGGTTGGCAGTACATGACAATGCGTTTCAGCCCCGTACAGTCACAGGTGGGACTGGCTGTATTCCTAGTGCTGAATTTCTTTGTGATAGTAGATGCCTCGGTGACTTGTGTTCTGGGAAGCACAGGGTAGATGTGCGCTTTGTTTAAGCTGTTGTGATCATTCGTTACGATTGCTTTGTAATGGGCTGAAAGGGAAGATTTGGCTTGGAATAGTAACAAGGGGCGGGTAAATCTTAAAATATGTAGAGATTCAGTTCCGTTTTAATTACCATTTAGAGGCTACCTTCATTGTCTAAATCTCATCTGATTTTATAAAGACTTTTAATGATATTGTCATTATTTTCCTGGTTCAGGTTTCCTCAGAATTCTTTCCTTTTGATACTGATTTTCTTTAAAGTACAAGAGGAGCAGCCTACTTGAATATCATCTTGGCAGTAATGCACAAGCCAGTTCCAAGGCATTGTGTGGGACTGGGACTGGCATCTGCACCTGAAGCTCTGCTCAGAAAAACAGCTACTTTGAGAATGATTTTTCTTGATTTTGAAATATGTCGAGATTTCACTCTGAGATGAAATGCAAAAGGAAAACTACCCTACAGTAACCAGTCACCACTTCAGTGCAAGTTCAAGTCCTGGGTCAGCTTTATACAAAACAAATATTGCAGTCTCCCATGTCTAAGCATAATGCTGTATTTTTTAAGCTGTCAGCTATCCTGAGGTCTATCTGGGTTAGACAAGAATTCTGTCTTGGCTCTAAGATTTTTTTCCTTAGAAATGTCATACTGAAGTGGTCAGGTTTCCTATCAAAAGTTTTAGCTTCAATGAATGAAAATCTTCAAGTGAAAAATACCTTTTTCTTGAATTTTCTGACTCTGTCTAGCCCAAAACTGTTGGATGGCTGTGTGGCAGTTGTGAATTCACATTATTTCAGAAACATGACTTATCAGCATGCTAACACCCTATGTTGCATTTGATTCATAGGACACAGAAGTGAAAAGGTGAAATCTACATAGTTAGAGTCAATTTAATGGAGGATAGAACTCAGGTATGATTTTTCCTGATTTGTAGAGAAGATTTGGAAGCCTAGGAGGATGTATAAAATACAAGAAAATCGATACACTGATCCTCTAAGGAAAGGAGGTTATCTTCAATGCTAACGGCATTACAGTTTTTACCCCAGTGCACTGCCTGTAGTTCGTAGCAAAGAGTTTGATAATAGTATTCTGCTGCAGATTGGGAACTGCCTCTTAAATTGGATGGATAGGAAAGACATGATTAAAGCTCTCCCTTAGCAGATTTACATATGGTTCGTGCCTGTCTGTCTGTGCCTTCAGATGACTCAAGGACCAAGTGTAAATCTGAACTGAACTGTCAGTGAGAAACGAACCACCCTGTATTACTCACCCCTGAAATCCTGAAACTGGCCTTTCATTTTTGTTGAAATCTGTCACTGAAATCAGCACCTAATAAGCAGCACTCAGATGGGCTGTGTGCTAATGCGCTGCAGCCCTCTGAAGGCCTGCTCCTGCCGGGAGACAAAAGGAGGTGCAACCTGAGCGCGCCTTTCGCTCAGAAGAAGATGGCTCAGAAGCCTGGAAGTCACAACACACCTTGTGCTGCTCCAGGCACGAGTTAGGATCTTTGGGCTTCTTAATGAATACAATGTGCTGACTAGTTTGGGCTTGTTTTGTTGTTTTGTTTTTATTTCTCCTGATTTCTTTTGTAGTTGCAATTTTGTTGTTGTTGCTATTACTGTGAGCGGGGGTTAGTGCTCTTCAGTGCTGAGAATGCTCACATTTGGAAGAATGATTTTTTTCCCCTCTTGGTTTTGAACAACCATTTTATTTTAGAGAAAATGAGGCTGGGATTTAAGTTAGAAGTAAGTATGGCAACCAGGTTTTGGTAACAGTTAGAATGCACAAAGATTTTAAGTCTGACAGCAAATGTGGTTTCAGTCATTCAAATGGTATTTGTGAAAATAGAACAAATTTGCTATTTTTGGCTAGCAACATTTTTTTAAGGCTGGAGTAAATGTTGATTTATTCAACAGCTTGGTGGTTGAAGCATTCCATTAAACTTTCTGTTCTGGGAGGGTTTGAAACCGTGTATCCCTATTTGGAATCAGATGCTAAGTGGATTGAACTCTATTTATACCAAGGTCAGGTTAGAAGCTTAACCAACCTGGCTGCAAAATATCTGGCAACTGAGCTACAGAACTTTTTTTGCACAGCCATATTATCAACACACAGTTCTGCAGTATTTCTTGAGTTGGTAACTTTGTGTTTTTTTCTAGCAATATAGCACTTTTATTCTGGGCTGTCTGCTCTGGTCCTTGCCATTGCCTTCTCCATCATTAAGCGCATCCTACAAACTGATTCCTTCTAGCTTCTTCACCTGAGACCACGGGCTTGAGGTAGCACTAACATCATGTCTACCCAGATTTGATACTGCAATACAGCATGACCTTGTGTGTCTGGGTTAACTACAGCGGTTGGCACCATGGTTGCATCTTGCATGGCGTGCAAGATGTGCAACAGTGATACTGCCCCACTTTATTTATTTATTCAGTTTAGAGCTTCTTTCCAGCTTTATACAGGCATACTAATGTCAAAGATTTCTCTGAGAAATAAGGACTAGTAGTGAAGAGGATCATTAAAATTCTGACCCAGCTGTGTTTCTTTGAGGAAAAAATGAGAAAATAATGGATTTTTGTGTTGGATTTCAAAACACCTTGTCCCTTGAGGTAGATACAATAGTCCTTTTGCACTGTGCTTGCAGTCTCTTCTGATACACCAGAATTCCCACTTCTTTCTCTCCTTTCTCCCCCCTGATTGGGCAACCTTCACAGCAGAGTTTGCTAGGTGTGGCATCCTTAGCATCTCTTCAAAATCTTCATATAGATAGCTGAAGGGAGCTGACTGTGATGCAGCAGCTCTCAGCTCTACTCAGAGGGAACACATGTACCCTGTCTTTCAAACTGCAACATGTGGCCTTGGAATTAAAGATGAAAATGCTGGTTTCAGGTCTGAGTCTCTTCTTGGTGTGCTGCAGATATCGCCTCAGCCAAGCAATGGCATCAAGTGGAAAGAGTCTAGAGTAGCACTTGAAACATCTGTTTTTTCCTCCTAACCTGACCATTTGCCTATAGTGTGGCTTTAGACAAATTCACTGTACCTTGCTTGTGCCTCTATACTTCTTTAAAACAGAAATAATTCTGCTTTTCTGCTTTGCTGACTGGGTGGACATGCTATGTACAAGTTTGGATTTATTATTTATTTGCGTTATTGTTCTTTTAGCTAAGATGTCAGAGGTTTTGTACTGATCAATACAAATCGTGCTGAACAGTACAAATTTGTGCCACTCCTATTTCTGTGTCTTATTCTGCCCTCGTGTATCCCTGAAAAATGAGAGAGGGAACAGGGACATTGTAAGGTGTGTGAGGGAAGAATTGCACGGGAGAGGAGAGGGCAGACTTTTACATGCTAGACATTTTGGCACCCAGGCGAAGATGTCGAACCACCCCCAGGCGGGCAGTCATCGACTGCCAGCGGGTGTGCTACCAGGTCTGGGGAGCAGTGTGCGCCTTGGGCTCCTGTTGGAGATGCCACTGCAATTGCTCTCCTGACAGACAAAGTGCCGGATCACCTGCACCTGCCATCTGCGCTATTGCTTGTTCCAGCACTGATACCTGTTGCCTTCCCGTTGGGCTCATCTTGAAAGAAAAATATGGGTAGGCAGCTCAAATGGCCCATACATGTGTGGGTGGCATGGGGACCACAACCTCTTTGCACCCCCAAAGGATTCCTCCCTCAGAAAGGCTTCTCACCTCTTTGTTATAAACCCCTTTACTTTGTTTAGATGGTTTTGCTTAGATGTGTTATTTTTACTGGTAGTTTCTAGTTATGATATTTCGGGATCACCAAAAACGCACTTACCATCATTAGCGGCTGCTTCTTATGTTATTTGTTTCACGTTCAGAGGATAGCAACCAGATTGCAAAATAATGAGCTACCTTGTGTATTTCAGAAACATACCCCTCGCAATATGCATTTCAATGATTATCGTCACAGTTGGCTATGTGTTAACAAACGTGGCTTATTTCACTACAATCAGTGCTGGGGAATTGCTGCTTTCAAAAGCTGTAGCAGTGGTAAGTTACGGAAGAAAAATACAAAGCTATATCCCTGCTGCAGTTGTGTTTGTTGATATATTCTTATTTCCAGGGGAAAATAAAACCTGGGGGAGGGGGAGAGGGGTACATTTCCAATCATGTATGGCTCCTCTTTTACACAGCAGATTAGCAACCAGGTAAACTTTGTCTGATTTTTGTCTGATGAATAGGATTGCATTTAAGGCCATAGCATTTGTAATATAATGTTAGACCATATTTATTTATTTGATATAACAAAGTCAATAGGACTTAAATTTTATAGCTAAGCACATACTTGAAAAAAAAATTGCTAAATCATGGGCGGAACTCATGGGAAGCAGAAAATACAGTTACTTGAGAAAGTGGGAGGTCTAAACTATTTTGTGTAGCAGGCAGCAGTAGCGCTGTCTCTGTACAACGTGTGTCCCAGGTACGTAGGAAGGGTGTTGCTGTGAATACTGGAGTTCATCTGGGAAGGAGTTACAAGGCCACCTGACTTGGAAATGCTGCTGTGACTTGTCTTGCTGAATTGTGGTGATGACGCTGGTTTTTATATGTACGATATCTGACTTGCAATGAGGAAATAAAAATTTCCATTTCCTTTCCAGTAGTGACACCACCTGTGACTTTTTCAATTGATGTGTCATTTAAAAAATGACCAATTCTGTAGCTCCTGGGAGATTTAGAAACAAAACATTTTGCAAATCTCCAGAAAATTGTGCATGTCTCCCGTGGTGCCCCAAACTCCATGTAAGGATCATGCAGTAACCTTGAACAATGAAGTGTGACTGGATAGAATTCAGTGTTGGGTAGCATCCGCTAAGCAAAATTAAGGCTACAGAAAAAAGTATTAGATATGCAGATCAGAATTTGATCTGTTCAGACTGGGTGTTCTTGCCGGAGGCACGATGATCTGAAATGACGTTAGTCAAGGCCTGATTCCACCTCTGTAGCATTGCCTCAACTGGAGGCCTACCAGATGCAGTCAGAAGTAGGAGTGGGAGACCTTATCTGCAGTAGTCTTGGTGTCACAAAAAGAGAAGTAACAAATGCTCAGCACAAGTTTCAATGAGGGATGCAGAAAGGGATATAAACAAAACTTTAATAACTTGTTAATAAAGTAAAATTGCTTTCATGTATTATGAGGGAAAAATCACTGTATGTTTCTCTCTCCTCTAACAGACCTTTGCTGAACGATTAATGGGAAACTTTTCCTTAGCTGTACCAGTATTTGTTGCTCTCTCCTGCTTTGGATCTATGAATGGTGGCATTTTTGCAGTCTCTAGGTGAGCATATACTAGTATTACTGGAGGTGAAAGGCATGAAAGGCATACATTGAAAGTAAGGAAGCAAGGGGAAGGGAGAAAAGGACTCATTCCTTCAGCGGGAAATCAAAAATGACTGTAATATTTATCAGATATGTTTTTTTTTTCTCACTTTGTTCCCCTTGAGTTTAGTATCATTGTTAAAACCCTTTGAATAGTTTGAAAAGGGATCCCTCTGAGTGTAGCACGTAATTAATGGCTGCTTTTTTTCATGTGAGAGTGGTAAATTGGAGGGAAAGTATTAACTACTTCTAAACACTGATCATAGTGTAAGGTAAGGGGGGGACACATTCAGAGATGACTGATTTCTGCATGTAGGCTTCTGCTACTCTTTGCATTCGGAATACATCAAACAAGCCTAAGAAGTGCTGCTGTGTTGTGTGACTTTCATGAGCCGCTTTGCCTCGTCACAGTAATGAGCACATTTAAAGTCTGTCCACATTTATTTCCCACCAGGATGTTCTTCGTTGCATCCCGTGAGGGTCACCTTCCGGAAATTCTCTCCATGATTCATGTCCGCAAGCACACTCCTCTGCCAGCTGTCATTGTTTTGGTAAATCATACAAACAAATGTTCCTGCACAAGAATTCATATTACAGGCTTGCTCTGGAGGATTCAAACAGAATTTGGGCACTGCTTGAGTCTCATTTATTAATGTATACACGGGCTTTGGGCAGGGCAGAGGACAGTAAAAAGAGGAATGAGATTTGGGGGCTTTTCTTATTCTATCATCTCCTCCTCACTATCTTGTCTGTAGCACTTGACTGCCTATCGCTGCAACCTAATTCATGTCTTATTGCCCTTTATTTCTAAGGACCTGCCAGTGATGAGCTAGTTCCCTTTCAGAGAAACAAATTCCACTTAAACAAACAAACAAACAAAAAAGGGCTTCATTTAACTGAAAGTGCAGCTAAACACTGACATCTGGGAGCACCCTAAAGGCTCATTATACCACCTTACAGTGAAAAATGCAAACAGTTATGCACTAAGATAATGGGAGGGAAACCCTCTGCAGTGCAGTGTAGTGGTGATTACAAGATGAGAGAGCGTGTGCCTGGGCAATAGTCTGTGAATCGTCTGAGGAAAAGCACCAGTATTATAGTCGAAATCCTATTACTGACTTCTAACATAGAGGCAGAGCTAAATGTTGGCCATGTGTTTGCATTGCAGGCTAATTTGTATAGTAAAATGTTAGGACAAAATGTCAAAATACAGACCTTACACCTGTTTGCACAGTGCCAAGTAGATTTCCACTTAACTTGCAGACTTCTTCATAACTGTGGGTGTTCAGCCACTCTTTTGGGACCGATGACTGTAATGGATCTGGACAGACCTGCATCAGGGGGAGTTCTAACCACAGTAGAAGATGTGTGTGCATATATGTGTACACTAACAAGATCAGCTGCTTCTACTGGAATTTAAATCAACTTTTTTTGCTAGAGAAGCCTATGAGCTCACTTCTGAAGTGCCAGCTGAAGTATTGAATTTTATATGTTCCCATACAACTGTAGGCATCCAAGTTTTGAAAATTAGACAACATAATCATGGTGAAAAGTTTTAATGGAATTCATTTTACTTAAACATTTACTTTATATTTTATTTCTTTGGGCTGAAGTATTCATAACTTTTGGGTGAATTGCACTGACTGTTTTCCGTAGAATGAAATGCACTAAATATATTAATATATAGGGTTTTTTTTTTTTTTTCTGAAAAATGTTCTCTTCTGTTGCATCTGGTCACCAGTGCACCAGTGCATTGATTTCCATTAAAAAAGTCAGATTCTCAGATGAAGATGGCTTTCATTCAAATATTTTTAGTTTTTTCTTGCCTCAGTGCAAGAGTGGTTTTGGGATATCAATGGTCTGCATTTTAGCATTTTCTTAGCTTATCTCTCCTGCCAAGGTCTACCCACTGTACAAAAGGAAATAGAGCTTGAGGAGAAACTGAAAAAAATGAGCATGTTCAGTGTCTGAAGCTTGCTAATTAATTAATTAATTAATTAATTAAAAAAGTATTTTTAGGAATTGAGAAATTTGCTTGTTACGTATCTCCTGGTATTTGATAGATGTGTGTGTAACAACTCCAAGAAACCATGCAATCTTGTCATAACCCTCTTTTGTTTCTTTTAGCTGTCCTTCACTGGCCATGGCCCTTTGTTGCATTATTGTTCTTATAATTGAGATTTTAAACTTCTAAGGGCTGAGTCTATATAGAAGAATTCTCGCCCAATATAATTCAGTGGTAAAATTTCCTTTGACCTTTGCAGAGAAAGAGCTTGTTTAATATCTCTGTGTAAAGAACCAAGCACTTTGTAAGTCATTAGAGGTTGGAAGCCAGAGACCTATATTTGAAATATTGATCCTTCTGGTTCAAATCCATACAGTCTTCACTGCCTTAATAAATAAATAATAAATAAATAAATAGAGGCTGTGATTCTAGATAACTAATACAAGTTGATTTTCTTTACATAAAGATTTAGCCCATCATTATACAGCAGCTGCAGGTGATTTCACCTGTTGCCTCACTGTAAACCTAGAGAGGCTCTCACCGCTAGGACCTTCTGTCTTTCTGAACAATAGCATTACAGTGAAGTTGACGGGTGCCTTCGTCCCCAAATGCAAGGACTGTGTCATTGCAGGCATAGGGTGTCTCATATGGGAAGTGTGGACTACCCTGCATAGTTGATCCAAGCTACCAATGTTCTGCTTTTGTCCAGAGATTACGCTGAAGCAGATCCATGTAGCCTGTACTAATCATCTAAACCAAGGTACAACACTCTATGCATAAGCTTTTGCGTGCCTCACAGAGACTTTGTATCTCAGAATACCTGTTTAATGAGGAAATGCGTTTATCTACTGTTGTCTCCTCTTCTTGCTGTTCAGTAGCCTCCTGAGTGACAGCTAAATGCTTCTCTCTGCTTAGAAAAGTTTTCATTTCTGATGTGCAGTAAGTCTGCACCCTGCAAGCCTAAAAGGCATGCTGCAGATACAAGCTGGCGTCAGTGTGGTGCGCCCAGCTGGCACGTGGTGCGTAGCTAACCCCTACCATGCTCCTCTCTTTGCTGAGTTTCCCTGTTGCAGCCAGTGAGACTATAAGATTTTTTCCTCTTCCACAAGACACCTTGAAACCTGGTCAGATGAAAGTGGTTTCATGTGACCAGATGCAACCAAATTTCAGCTGCTTTTGTCATTTGCATCAGTGATGAGCGGGCAGAAGTGTGGTGGGCAGGTCCCGTGAGAATGGGGCAGAGGATGCACAAGTGTTTTGGTGACACAGTGGGCTCTGTGCCTGTGTATTTGTCTGGGTCACAGGGGACAGCTATGTATTGATCACGTGTGGTCAGCCAAGACAGATACATATTGAACAAACGTGATCCTAGGGGGACAGCTAGGTATTGATCACACATCTGATTGCATGAGAACGGCAGGCTCAAAGTCTGCATGTGTGTAGCCCTCACATGTCTGCGGGTAAGGCTGTGTTGCTTGTCCCTGTGGAAAGATTTGGCATCACTGCTGTAAAATAATAGAGATCAATCCATTAAAAGCCTCTTATGCTCTGAATTTCTTTTGCAGCACCCTCTCACAATGATAATGTTATTCAACGGGGATCTCTACAGCCTCCTGAATTTTCTCAGTTTTGCCAGGTGGCTTTTTATTGGACTGGTAGTTGCTGGGTTGATTTATCTCAGATATAAACGTCCTGATATGCCTCGTCCTTTCAAGGTAACCTCCGCTCTCTGCTGTTTTACATGAATCTTCTCCCTTGTATCTATTGTGTAGTCAGACAGCAAAGGAGCATTTTCTGATGTAAAAAGTTAACCTCTTCTGAGAAAAACGAGAGTTAATAGAAAATAGTCTTTTACATTGAAGAGTCTCCTTGTGTTTTCCTGCAAGTTCTCCAGTGCTACCCTGGCTGAGTTCTCTTCTGAAAGACAATTCGTGCAAATTCTCTGGTGGCTGTGGGGGAGCAACTGAGGTTGCTGTGCAAAAGGGAAGGTGTTTGCTCAGTTTTGCCTGTCTGTTGTGTTGAGGCAGTGTGATGCAAGCTAAGTTCTTTTATACTCTGCCAAGCTGTGTAAAAGTACATCTAGTCCTGTGTAGTCACGTAAGCTTAAACCCCCAAATATTGGGGCCACATGTGCCAACCTGATTTTCACCTAGTCTTCAGTTTAATCTTTATTTTGGTAACGGCTTGAATAATTTTAACACCAGAATTCATGGCAGGTATAAGCATTAAATTTAAACATATATTTAATTGTCTATCCAATATAGAATATGCCAATGTGATGTGCAAATAAGTTGGTAGTGCTATTATTGTGATATTTGGGACTCACAATTGATTTGCAGACACAGTTACTGTGAACCCGGAAAGAAAATGGTAATAGTCTGGCCCATTGAACAATAGCTGCTTTGGCCTTGGTTCTGCCACTGATCTTGTTTCTTGTAAGTAGCATCTTACAAAGTAAGTTGTTGGTGTGTATGGAAAGGTAACGTCCATCATGAAAAAAGTGGAGGATTCTAGCCCTATTTATGTATTGCCAAGAAGCCTAGTCTATGAAGAACTAAGAATGTGCACTGTTGCATTCTTGTAGGCATATCAGTAAATAAGAAGGTCAACAGCACAACCCATTTTGCTTTGATTAAAAAAAATGCTTTGACAATGCACAAAAGAGGAACAGTAATGTTTCAAGGCATGAAAGGAAGAGAATAGTCTCCAGAGAATTCTCTAGTTCTCCATTACACCAAACATCTCGCAAGCTCTGCCTATAGGCATTTCCCTCAGAGAGGTGCTAACGTAATGATTGTAGTGGTGTTCTTGAAAATTGAGAGAATTAATTTGATATTGTTGTTATTTTTTGGTACTTTCAACAGTGACACTGATAATGCTATCAGTCATACTGTCAGAAAGTGCTTTTTCAGTAGCTATCAGTTGCCTAATGCTATCAAATATCTTTATCGCTAGTCAAATGGGTGTTTAATTTGCTCTCTTCCTGCCGGATTTTGATTTTTACCTTAGGAAGAAAATCAATATGTTCTTAATAGTTTTAAAAGGTGACTTGAGCTCCTTGTGTTTTAAAATGTTTTCTAATAGGTAATTATCAAAGAGGAAATCTTTACTGCAGTTAGTGCTGCTTACTTGTCTACTGGAGGATTAGAGAAAGGACTTTTGTAATGTAACATATTTACAGCCCTTACATTTTAAAGGATGTAAAACACTACAGTGTTTTAGTGTGTAATTAAAAGACTTCTATGGTGCTTACTGCATAGTACTCAGCTTAGTTTGGTTCCTGCAGTCACTGGCATTTTGTGTGCCTGTTCTAGATACCTGTATTTCTCCAGGACTATGCTGTACTGCTGGGTTTTATCCAGTTTACATTTCATGGAACATTGAATGCCGTTGTCATTCAACAGCAAGGTCAATGCAAAGTAATGGTTCTTCATGTGGTTGTATTTCAGGTGCCTCTATTTATTCCAGCATTGTTTTCCTTCACCTGCCTCTTCATGGTTGCACTGTCACTTTACTCTGATCCAGTCAATACAGGGATTGGATTTGCAATAACCCTGACTGGAGTTCCTGCTTACTACCTCTTTATTGTATGGGACAAGAAGCCAAGGTGGTTCAGAAAGCTCTTAGGTAAGTCCCTGTGGGCATCCTCTCCTTCATCCTGACTCCGGGAATTTCTCAGGGCTCCCGGTGTTGTGAAATCCCTTCGATCGATCCCCTCGGCTGCTCCACTCTGGGCATGACAACGCAAGTTTCTTTTTGGCGCATGCTATAGCATTGGTCTGCCAGTTACAATCAATGTCAGCTAACTAAACAGAGATGTTTACAGCAAGCCTATTCTTCAGCTAAAGAGATTGACTTCAAATACCTGGATGCCTCTCCCCCTGCTCCATTCTCCCCTCCTGCCCTGTATGATTCCGTTTAAATCACTGATCTCTCTCCCCTCTGCACTACTTGAGAAAGTATTTCACTCCTAGGAGAACTGGTTCAGAAACTTAAATGTCACAGTTGTGATGACAGGATGGCTTGGTGGCATCATGCATCTGTGGACCACTGAGGAATATGAGGAACAGGACAGGCTTGGTCAGGTTTAGTGGGGTTGTATTGTCCTTAGTGATGACTTCCAACAAAATGATGGCAAAATATACCATACCTGATGCACCTCTGAGGAACTTGTTTCAGTGCTTTATGAAAAACAACTTCCAAGTGACATGGTTGTGGTATTTCACATCTGGAATACACCAAGAATCATTTTTATGCCATTTCTGAAAGTTTATAAAAGCATTTGTGAAAGTTCTGATGTGTTGGAGAAGGGTTATTTGGAGCATTTCAAATAGAAAGAAACCATTGTCATTTATTATAGCACCCTCATTCTTTTCTTTTTTGTTACTCAGCATGCTAGGAGGCTACCAAAATGCAGATGATTTTTGATAAATGAAATAAGAACATAGACAAAATATTTGAGGAGTAGCGGATAATTTGTTAAACAAAATTGAAAGAAAATCTTCTCTGCTGCAAAACAAAAACTCAACCTCTGAAAATTTTCAACCAAAAATAGTTTAGTTTAGTATATATACTCTATATTTTAGTATACATACTTTAGTGTATATACTGTTATATAGTATAGGTGATTAATTGAAAATGTGTATTGTCTTTTGTGCTGCAGTATTAAGGGATGATTTAAAATGAGATACAATAAAAGAATATCTGAGTATTTATGTATATATTATACTATAACCTATTATATGTGTATTTATATATATATAC
>VXAL01007463.1:189995-209605 GCA_013399475.1 Chauna torquata | reverse complement strand
TTATATATATATACAATAAGAATATAGGGTATATATTTATATCCTGCTTGTTGTAAAATCTATGAATTTCTCTCTCAACTCCTGCTGGGAAGCCCATAGACAATAGGGCAGAAAATATTTACAGAAAAAGATGTTAGTTGAAGGCTAGCAAATTCTGGTCTACTCAATTTTATATCCATAAAGTTCTAAATCACATGAAATGTCATGGGAATGGGTAGAAAGTTCCAGTGCAAATGAAAACACTTGTATGCAAAAAGACATTCTATTAAATTGTTGTTATTTGTCTGTTTATTATTTCTCAGACAAATTGACATTTAGGGTCTAGAAAATTTTCCTTTATGAAACCCAGGAGATTTTTAGCATTTTCCGTGAAGTCTCAGAGGTTTTGGGTTATAGTTACTTGAATCTCTGGCCACAGGATGCCAGTGTTGAACCACATTACTTGGGTGAGAGGAAAAATGTTCTTTTTAAGGTAGACTGGGTATATGTGAAGCTCATTCTGCCAGCTGTGACAATGAAGGTAAATCTTCTAGCTTTTCAGATACCACAAAATTCTCCTCCTAGAAAGAAGGCCTGGTGCCTCTGTAATGTGCATGGACACAGTGTGCTGGCTCAGGGGGAAAAGCAGCGGATGCCAGTCAGTGGGTGAAACAGCTTGTTTGCTCTGCAATTATTATTCCCAAAATAACAACAGTAATGACAGAAAAGTGATGTTGACAGTTTTGGGGTGGAGTGGAGTAGAGATTTACTCGTTAAATAAAAAGTTTTTTTTTTTTTTTTCAGAGTAAGCAATAAACATTCTGCATGGGGTCACTATTAAGTTGGCATTATTTTTGGAGAGTTAAGGATGCTCTGCTGTATAGCCTGAGAGCATTTTTCAAAGGCATTGAATGAGTGTGAATTCTCTTAAGGTACCTCTGTGATATACGGGAAGGAAAAGTCATTGGGCGGCTGCAAGCTTGTTATTCTAGCCTTGAAACAATAAGCATTAGATCAGTTTAGGCATGAAAGAGTAATTCTGGATACAGCATAAATGGACAACATGGAAAAATGTGATTGTAATTTACCAAAGGTAGATTTTTGCCAGACTGACTGGGTAACTTTCTTTGAGAAGGTAACTGATTTTTCTAGACAGATTGCAAAAGCAATAGATCCAATGTACTTAGACTTCAACAGAGCGTTTTGTGTAGTACTGCAGAGGGAATCGGAGCCGGTTCATCTGAATGCAGCGTCCTGCTAGCTAGGCTATGCCATGCCCAGGCTGCCAGCAGCATGGGTCTCTCTCTATCGATTTGCAGAGTCGCCTTGTCAGGGTGAACTTGACTTATTCGGCTTCCCAGACATGCATTGGAACATGGTGCAAAACCTCATGGGTACAGACCAGCCCTGTGTAAGATTAGTCTGGATTTTAAGAATAGGTTTTTTAAGGATCAGCGGAGAGGGATGTTGAACTGCCAGAAGGAGTGGTGGGTTCAAAGACCCAGCCTGAAGATGAGTACACTTATGAAAGGGATTTCAGGCTGATTACAGTATCAGAGCCCTCCAGGAACTGCTCTCCAAGGCTGAACATCTTTGTTCTTTGGATAAGCACATTTTGACTGTCCTTAATGGCATTTACATTGCCCATTCTCCTTACCAAATTACTGTATTGAACAAAAGATTACTTCACAGTTTGTGAGGTTAATAGGGTCTGGGTGGTATTTTGCAGTGAGAATAACATTTTGTTCTATTCCAAAGGAATTTTGCTGTAGCACCAAATGTGCTGGGACAAATCATTTTCAGCTAGTACAGGCTTCATTTGACCTCTGCTTGCTTGCTTTTTGTAGAACTAATGTGAAAATGAAAAAAGTCAGGTCTAGCAAATCCTGCGAAGCAGATGAGGATGGGCCACCAGCACCAGAACTCTTCCATTTGGACTTCTCAGTTGAAAACCTAACCTTAGATTCATGCTTTAAAAATCTTTATTTCTTTATAGTGGATTGAATTGGGAGATGCTTAAAAATTGAATGCTGCTTTCTTCATAGCCTGAACCCATACTGGAAAAGAGATTTTCTGTTTATATAACAAAATGTCTCCTTTGGAGTTATTTACAAACACCAGAGGATGCTTCCTCACTCAGAACATAGTGTTAGATGCTCAGTTTGCTCCTCTTTGTCGAGTTTGTGATGTTGCGATCCACAGGAAATTTTCTCAGCATTATGCTGCCACAGATTTTATGTCCGGTCTTATATGTATGCAGTAAATTACTGCTTTTTTCCCCAAGCTTTATGTGGTGCTTATAGAGCTACCAGCTCAGGGTATTTTTGTAAAGGTTGTCCCTGGGGCCTTATTTATAGCGAATTCTACTCTTGAAAGGGAAAATTAGGGCAGAAAGTAGAAACAAATGGTGTCTTTACTCTCATGATATGTTAAGTTGTCTCATTACAAATGGCAAGGTGTTCCTGTAACTCCAGGTACTGCTCAAAGCAGACAATATAGAGATACTGACTGGTGACGGATTGAAATGTTTTTGGGGAAAAGTACTCCTTGCATTATCTTATCCTGTGTATATTGCAACCAAAAAGAGCCAAACAAGCAACTCAGCCCCCCCAGCTTGTCTGATTGCTCCTCCGTTTGCTTTGCTCATGTTTCATTCCAGTGCAGAGCAGAACTACTGTGCAGAGATGGGAGAGTGGCAGCTGGCTCCTGCCACAGTGAGGGCAAGGTCTTGCTGCAGGTGGCTCGGCACACTTAGTCGAACAGGATATTAAAATTGCAGCCAGCTCTTGAGATGCCCAGGCTCTCCCTCTGCTGCTGTGCCCTTTTTCCAAGAACTGCTACACCATAGCTCAGCTTGACAGAAAATCTCTTTTTCTTCTTATTCCTTTGCTCATCCTCAGACCTGGAAGGGGTGGGATGGTTGGGGCGAACCCCTGCTGATTTCCTGCTGCTGGCTTTCCTCCTGCCCTTCACCCCAGCTCTGCTCAGCCCAGATCTGAAGTCCCTTCAGCAGGTAGGGGAGGCAGACGGGAGGAAAATGCAGTCCCTGTTGACTCTCAGCCTCTGTGACCCCATCAGTTTGTAGTCTAAGGGCAGTCTGGCTTTGCACTGAGCTGGTGACCTCCAGAGAGAAGAGCAGAAGATGTTAGAGGCTGTTAGACAGGAGAGCAAGGAAGTAGTTCTGGTTCATGTCTTCTGAGAGTTGCACTGTTTTACCCTCCTCGCTCTGCGTTGGCGTAGATGCTGACACAGAGTGCTAGACAAGTAAAACCATAACTTTCTCTTACAATAATTGCTGCTAGTTGAAAATGGGTTACTAAAAAGAAAAAAAAAAGTGACAAGCAAAAGAAGTGGTATAAGAATGCTCTTTTACTATTCAGTATGTAAATTAACTCTGCTATTTATGAATTGGTTCTTTAAAAAGAAATCCACCAAAAAGACAAAGTGGAAATATATGTCCAAAGTGACAAAGAGCATAATGTTGCTTCATATGTGTGACATCCTTAGACCTGTGAAGCATTATCATCATCATATTCTTTCTTTCTTTTCTTTTCTTTACATTTTTGTTAGGCAGATCTCGGCACAGCAGAATTAACTTGTTTGAACCCATTCAGAGTTTTATTTCAACATTATGACTTTGTTAAAACTAAGCAGTTGTGGAGAGTAGACATGCTTTAAGATAATCTTTAAATACATGCATACCTTTATTGAACAAGTTTATAACTATATACCCTTCCATCATTATTGTTACATATTATTGTAACAATATGTATACATATTCCATTACATATCCTTGGATCAGAGGCAAAGAAAACAGTTAAAAAGACAAAAAATTAAGACTTTTAAATGATACGTGCACCAGCTATATGTAACTTGTGAACAGTATGTGCAAACAGGCTGTGTAGCAGCTACGGTAATTTTCCTGGCTGCTTTCCCCTTCTCCTTCCACCCCAAAATCTCCCATGTGTATGCTTTTATCTTTGCAGACAACGTAACTGAAACATTGCAAATCCTCTTGGAAGTCGTCCCATCAGATGAGGACCAGAAATCATGATCTTCATCTACCTGAACATGCAGCTTTTGGCTTGGTGTTTCATTTCAACCTGAAGAAGAGGGCAGGGAGATTTCTTCCTCTTCTTAATGTTCTGCAAACTGGAGGAACAAGTCACAGCTGAGATGGATACTGAGCGAGTCAGTTACCAGAACTGTATTGTATGATGTTGTAAATTTTTTTATAATATGGTTGGTTTATACGTAGAGAGCAGGAACTTATGCTATGAGGGAACCCATCTCTTTACTATTACTTGTGTTAATGTCATATTTTAACAAAACATAGGTTCTTCAAACTAAGATTTTTGTTGCATTGCCACTGAAAATATGTTTAAGCATCGTTTAAGTAAAGATCAGGTGTACTGTGAAGAATGTATCCTTCTTGCTGTCCCGAAGAACCTACCTCTCGCCAGGGAAAGGCTGAGATAAAGCTGCTGAGTATCACTTAGTAATGTTCTTCCTGTCACTCTGTTTGGCAGCCCTATTTTACTTTTGTCTTGCTGGGAGCACTAGCACATTGATGCAGAAGTACAGTGGTTTCTACCACCTTTGTGGTGGCAAGTTCAAGGTTTCTTCATTCCAGAGCTGTTATAACATATCTTATAAGAGCATCTTCTGATAATTAGTATTTCTACCAGTGGGACAGGTAGATTTTAGCCTGGGGGCAGTAATTTCATACATTAAAGTTTCTACCAGTCTGGAAATTACTACTGTTTTTACCAATGTTTCTTTGTGTACATATGTATAGGAAATACAGCAACTGAATAATTGACTTCAAATCGGTCGAGTATGTGAATGCAACTCCATTGGTGTATGAATATTTTCTATCTGGAAGCATATGGACCTGCAGTTATCAGTCAGGCAAACATGATTTTAAAGTTTTATATAATTGTTGGTGGGCAGCAGATGAATAATGGCCACTGGTTGTATATTCAGTGGGAATTTTGTATAGACACGGCAAGAAATGCAATACTGTTTTATGACTAAGGTATAAGGCAAGCTACAACAGATTCATTGATTTGAGTAGAGTACACACCTAATCTGTGGGCTTCTTATTCAAGCACACTCCAATTAACTGGGCTTTGAAATGCCAAGGAACAGGTGCTCTGCCATCTTCTTCCTGGTTTTATCTCAGCTGAAACAGAGAAAAGCTATTAAAACTGATAAAATCAAACTAAATTGAAGTTTCATCTTCAGAATGATGTTTGAGCTGAGAGTTGGCTCAAATATGAGCTGAAGTTTTGCCCTTTTTTAAAAGTAGTTGTAGATAAGGAATTTTTTTAATGCTTCAAAATTCAGTTTTATGTTAGTCAAAGACTACTCAACCTTAAGACTAAGGTTTGTTATCCCTCTGTTAAGAATATAATGCTTAAATATTGAATGCACTACTTTTTGAGCTGTTTGATGTTAGCAAGTCATATGTTTCATGAAAACTTTCATGAAACTGAGCAACATTAGACTTCCTAAACTGGGAGGAAAGCACAACTAATAGCCAGACCACTACAGTAAAGGGAGACTGTATTGTATATGTGTTGTTTATGTACAGAATATCTATTTTAAGGGTGTACAGCAACATATCTTAAAATTCCTAAATGGTTTTCTTTCTTGTATTTCTATGGTGGAATTTCAGAGAAGTAGGGAAATGGGATTAACTGATTATCTAGAAGAGTGGTAATTTAAGACAGAGAACATTTTGCAAACTATTTTTACTTTAAATGTTTTCTGTTTACAGTAACTTAAAGTGTTATTTGAAACTTCTTTTAGACAAACATTTTGAGCTAGATTTTTATGTTGACAGTGCATGCATTTAACTAGTATTTACACGTGAGTCAGAAGTGTGCTTCTGAGGCCATCTCCTGCCCATCCCAGTTCGCCATGTTTTGGCCTGTGTCCTCGTGGAGCATCTTCAGCATACACATTTCTCTCTGATGAAAACAAACAGCGTGACGCCTCCAGGAGCGTGCCTAACGCACTCCTCGCTAACCGATGCGATGCGCATAGGATCTCGCCAGAGCGGAACCTCCTCAACGCTGGTGCTCTGGACGGCAGGTCCTCAGCGCCAGCTGTTTGATTCCACATATTCACTCCTATTGTGCCATATTACTTGAAAATTTAGACATAGCCAGTATTAATTGTATAAATAAATGGGCTCTGTACGTATAACTGAATGTTATTTTCTTTTGCCATCATGGGCTTTAAAGTTTAGAAACGTTTCTGAAGTCTGATCCATGACTGTATTTTACTGGGTTTATGTTCATGTAAGGGGCTAATTTGTCCCAGGGGAGATCCTATGACTCATTGATTGTGAAGCTGTATATTTTAGGAGAAAAAAAAATTACCTGCAAAATAAAAAACTAATTTTTTTGAAAATGCACATGGACTCTAATTTCTGGTTTGGTTTCTTTAGCACATACAATCACAATACAAACTATTCTAATCAGATTTCCATTGTGTTATAAAAGTCAGTGTTAAGGACTTTTATTATACTTGGAAGTGATGCATATTATCACAAAAGGAGGGAAAATAGGTAACAATTTTTTTTTTAAAAGCATTGAGTTATTTTTTAAGACTTTTGAAAGTATTGTCTTCAATGTCAAAAAGGGAATTCTTCTAGAACAATGCATAAATTTTACATATATTTTTCTTATTAGGGCCTGAGGTAATCCTGCCAATGAGACTGCTTCTGTGAAGACTTTTAGGGATCCTTAAATGTGTGTGTTTGTTTTTCTTGCACGTCATACGTCTTTTAACCAGCTGGACTCGTCAAACTATTTATTTCTTTGTTTTTAGGTGGGTGCTGCTGTTTTTCTCCTTTGAACTTACTGCTCTTCTGGGGTGTAGGCAGAAATCTCACCAAAGGCAGCAGAAATGAACACTTCATGCGAGTAGCAAATACTTACGAGGTTTAGTACAACATCTCTGAGAGAAACAGGTCAGCATTTGAAGCCTTGGAAGATGCTGACCTGTCTGTGCACCTCCTGATCTGGGCTGCTGCGTGGCCTGAGGCACGAACATATCAGAGGGGCACGTTCTGACTTCTGAAGCCCGCTCCCAGCTCTGCGTGGGCGCAGCGTGGCCCGCCTTTCCTACGGTGCTACATGCTTTGGAGCTGCCCTGGCCATCCTCTGCCCGCCCGGGGGGCTGCCTTGGCAGGAGCCAGATGCTCCGCTCTTCCTTCCAAGGCAACGCAATTTGCGTTGTGCGTGTTGTGTGAAACGCTCCCAGAAGCACCCTATAGAGCTTAACACAGGCGTTGCGCCCTTTTTGCATGATCGTACAAGACAGAGGACGCTGAGGTCTATGACACGATTGGCAGCTGCCAAGTTCTTCAGGTGCGGCTGTGGCGGTTTGCGGTGTAGTGTTTTGTGTTAACCTGCGTTGGTTTCGCTCTGCCTTCCAACGCTGCAGCATCAATCATGGTGTGGAGCCTCTCAGCATGGAGAGCTCTGAGCAGCAGCTCCAGCAGCTGCCCCGAACCGAGCCAGCCCCGAGCACAGCACTGTAATAACCGGTGCTGAGCTGGGAAGGCAGCGAGACCCACCTAAACCCCAGCGAGGACTGGTGGAGAGCACCGCATCCGTTAGCTACAATATGAGCTGCTAGGATAGCGTGAGGAGAACAGAAAATAGAAAATGTTGTTGTTAACTGAGACGATTGGGCAGCTTAAACACAGTGCGGGCTGCGTCAGTGTTCTTAAAATCACTTTCAGCATGGATGAATGTAGTGCCTGGTTGTTATTACAGGACAGCAACTATTTATAGGTGTTGAAAGCACTGGAATATAGAGACTTTTTTTTTTTTTTTTGGTGAAAGCATTAAATATTTTAAAAAATAATTAAAACCAGTTTTTAAAAACTTGCCAAACATCTAATATTTCTTAGGGTTGTGTATGTGTGTGTGTATAGATATGCATATATACATACATCTATATATGTCAATAACATATTCAAGTTACATTTTTATGAGAAAACCTCAATACTTTCGGAAAGGTCATTAAAAGTGAAGTAACTCATAACTTTTATGCCACATTTTTGAGTTTTTGGTGCATTTTTCACTTTATACAGAAATTGTTGCTTATTTTTACTCTCATTTGTGTATATCAAAAATTGCCTTTTAGTGCCAATGCACAGTAACAAAGGCATTTAACCTGATCTGATGTAAATATGCATCTGATTGACATAACAAATTAAGGTCCAAGCTGGCTTAGGGAGAGACTAGCCTGAGAAAACTAAGCCGCCCCAGGACATGATGCATCCCATGCTAAGACAGGCATTTAAGATAGGTGAGATGAACTGATCTCTGGAGTTGTTTGTAGCTCTGTTTTTCTTAAAGAAGGAGGATGGGATGGCTAGTTTAGGCATGCTTAACATATCAGATAGCTGAGCTGGAGTGAGATGAACCCAGAGTTACTGCAGCCAGCATAATAAAGTTACTAAAAGCCATTATAAATCAGTTGATACTGAGGATCACAATTTCCCCCCTAAGAATTACTTTTTTTTTTTTTCAATTCAAATTGCAATAGAAGTTACTTTTGACTAGAACACACTGCATTTTCCAGATTTTCTAATTTGAATTAAAATTAAACCAAACAACTTTTCTTGAAAGAAGTTAATGTCTTTGACTACGTAGCTGGCTTGGATTTCAGTATTTCGTGGAAATGTTTTTGGAACTAGCTCTAATATTTCAGGAAAAAAAGAGATATAACTCCTTGGCTGAACATATATGCTTCTGCTTTTTTGATTTCAGAGGAAAATCAGCCTTCGATTTGAGGATAAGTTTCAAACATTCTAAAGAAAAAGATTAGAACTTAACCTATCCACGGGATAGGTAGCTAATTGTGTTGATACAAGATGCAGCAAGATGAAAAGGACTTTCCGTAACGTTTAGTAACTCTGGAAGTTTCAGTTCAAGCATCAGACATATTCCAGGATCCAGACAGATTTTGATCTGTACAGGTCTTAGAAAAATGGGTGTTGATCTTCCTTCAGAAGGAAGCAGATATTTCATTTTCTGCAAAATACTTATCAAATACTGTGTTTAACGACCAGCAGAGCACAGCCAGCTCATAGAGCAGAGCCTGCAGCAGAGACCACACTGGCATCCAGCGCAAGAAGTGTGTTTCTGTCTGGGAAGGGTGTGAATGACCAAGCCCAGCGTTTTGAACTCAGGAGGAAGCCATCAGCGGGAAGTGCAGGGCAACGTGTGACGACCGCTGCTTAGATACAGGCCTGCTTCCTGACGCGAGCTCGGGAATGTTGCTGCAGCCTCAGGCATCTAAACCTGCGCTCTTAGACTAACTCGCACTCTGCAGCCCATCAAGGTGGGTTTTGTGAAAGCCTCATCCCTGTAGCGAGGGCCACCATCCTAAGGGAGTGCGCCCATGCCCATGCCTGCTTGGATCCCACGCGAGGTGCTGTGGTCTCCCCCTGAGCCTGGCTCACCCCCGGCAGGATCAGTCCCCAGGAAGGCTGGTGCTGCCACGGGGAGGTGGCAGGGGTCAGATACCCCTGTGTCCACACAGCAGCTCTCATCTGCAGAATGTGGCAGTTCTTGCCACTGCTTTTTTCTCCCGCTGACATCCCCAGCTGTGTTTTGTTCACTTCTCTGTGGTGGTAAGTCTGGAGTAATCCAGGAAACTCTCACCTGAAATACCTCCTGGTGACTCACTAAGAGTGGGCAAACTGACGTTGAATTTCCTGCTGGCGTTCAGAAGCCTATATTTTTTCCTTGTGTGTTAGTCCATGTTTAGTTTGATTTCTGCTATTGTCTTTTGCCAAGGAACTGCTGGGGAGCATGACTACAATTGACACACCAATTCAGCTTACATTTGCTTTCTTTTTCCTTTTCTATTGAAAGGAACTTTTGAAATATATTTTTGCTTGAAGTGCAAAGACCCAAATGGATAAAACACCTTCCTCAACAAAGGCTTGACTTCATCAAGAGAAAGTTTGGATTCTCTTTTAATTCCTTGCAACAGTAATGTCTATGACGCTATGATCTAAACCAAAGCTTTGATATTTTCTAAATAAAGTGTTGGTGATGATCCAATGTGGTTATAAAAGAACTGTGGCTAGGATGGGTTTTATGCTTGCATAGCTCATTCCCTTTCCCACAATGCGAGCTACAAAACGTTCCGACCTCGAAGCTTTTCTGCAGGCCTTTTTCTGCTCCCAGGAATTCACCCAGATGTCCTCTGAAAGGGAAACCCCATCCTCTCCTTTGGGGTGCACCTCACCGCCCAGGGGTGGTGCGTTGGAAGCTTACACGTGACCGCAGCTGCAGACGGATGCCTTGCTGAGCCCAGGGCCTGCTCTGGTAGAGGGGAGCTGAAGTCCTGAGCCTTAAGAAGTAATTAGCTTTTGCAGTCACTGGTTGTACTTACAACATTCTAGAAAATTGTTACCTAGGAATTTTGGCATTTTTTTCCCTCCCTGTTTGTTATGAGAGGTTTAAATTTTATGGGACAATTTTCTAATTTTAACCCCCTGCTATTGGCTCTGCCTCAAGAAAGCTATTTGATGCAGTTTTAGCTGCCAATATCTCTTCACCACTCAGTCATTACAGTGTGATTGGATCTAAAGTAGATGTATAATTTGCTGCTAGCAATGCTGGCTTGTCTTAATTATGATATCCAGCTGATTTCTAATGATACTGATCAATGAATATGCATAGCATAGTAGACAGACTTGTACAGATAAACGCCTAAGTCTTCACGAGAACTTGAGCTTTCACGGTACCAGTATACCAAGTCATTTAAAAGTATCAGGGCAGGACCTCAGGTTTAAAGTGGATGGGCGCTTTCAAAAGACCTTGTGACATAGCCCAGGAAACTGCACAAAGCCCAAGGTGTTGTGGACTGTGCATCTGTATGTGCGCTGCTATACTTGGCAAAATTTCTGGGAGAAAATTAGGAAAATTTATAGGTGTAAATATGAACTCCTAGGCAGATGATTATGCTTTGCATTTCCCCAGTGCTCTCTCCTGTGTACACCCTGACTGAAGGTTACAAATAACTTTTCACTGAAAGCATTTCCTTTCAGTGTCTCCTCTGCAAACCAGTTTTTTGAGACATCTGTATTTAGTTTTAAGCTGGGTGCTATTCTTGCCCATCCACTTTCGATTTTTTTTAAGCCTCATATTTTTCCTCATCTGAAAACTGTCATGTCAGAGACAACCAGTTTTCCAGGCTGTAACAGTGCCTTTAAAACCTAAAATGATTGCAGGTTGTTGTCACACGAGGATCGAGGATCGGAAGCCTCTCCAAGGAGCTCCTCCCTGCTAGGCTCCTACAGCTTTGTTTGCAGATCACTGGCGGAGGGCCTTAGAGCTTAGCACATCAAACACCCAGCTCCTGCAGGGCAGCCTGGATGTGCCGCAGCCTTGCGATGGACTCCTCACACGTGCACGCCAACACTCCATTTGAGGTCCTGGCATGGCCAACCTGCACTGGGAAATTTGGACACCGACAAACTCTGCTAGAGGTTGCGAAAACTCTGTGGGGATACCTATAGGTTTATTAACAAATTCCTTTTATCCATTTTTAGGTGGACATTTCAGGTTTTCTGTGTTCTTTTTGTTTTTTATTTTTAATGTTCAACACAGTTCTGATTACCAGAAACCTGCAACAGGCAAAGAAGCTTCCAAGGGAGCTCTTGCTGTATTTTTACTTGACGTACTGCACCATGCAATTCAATATTCATAAATTACTTTTGGCTGCTATTAGTATTTCACGGCTCTGTTTGCTAATTCATGGGCCAGATATATTTGAAATGAATCATTAAATGCCAGGAGATTTGATGCTTGTTCCACATGCAACAGTTCACTATTGAACAAAACTCCAGCACTTTGTACTGATGCTAAACTCTAGCTACCTTTGATTTTATAATAAATATGAGCGTCAGAAAGAGGCAGGATAAATCAGGTCCTGTGCTGTCAGCTTGGCAGAGGTGATGGATCGCACCTTTCTGACAGCATTGCATTTGACTGCAAGTCTCATGCAGCTCTACTTTAGATCATACGAAGGCATCCGGATGATGGAAAGCACACTAGTTGAGAAGATAACATACAGTGCTGTACCAGTGTCATATTTATCCAGCGGTAGGTGTACTCTAAAATGCTTCAGGCTGTAGTTCATGCTAATAATTAACTCTTGTGTTGAATCCACCTTGACCCATTTTTATTCTTCTACCCGTATTTTAAACAGAAATTGTTTTCAAATTCCTTCCCAAAATGAAAATGTAAAGCCTTTGTCTAAAACAGACACATGTGGGAAATAAAATACCTAGTCTCCGTGCTCACTGAGGGTTGCCACTTTTAGAAATGACATCAGTGTAAGGTTAGGTGGTCACCCAAGCACTCCCCTTGCTCCTGCTTTAGAAAAAAACCTGCCTTTGTTGAATGGGGTATCTGAAACAACCTAGTCCTACAGATTTGGGTTTGATTTGTTGCTCTGTGGCTCTCGACAATGGATGCCTGCACCAAAGTCTGTACTTGAAATAGGCTGGGAAACAGAGTGACCTCCCTGAGCGGAGAGGGTGAGGGAAAGCAGCGTGGGGCTGGCTCTCCCTCCTGCCTTCGCTCGTGAGCAGTGCATGTACCCGCTGAGCGGCGTGGCTCGGTCCAAAGCTGCACCCGTGATGAAATTGTATGTCATTTACTTTGCAAATGTGCCAGCATACAAAACACAGGCTGGTGCAGTACGATGCTTTTTCTCACAATGTTTTTCACGATGTTTTTTGGGTTGTATTTGTGTTAAACTTGTATGGCTTTCATTTGGTTTCTTCCTATACTGCACGTATGGTTTTTTTTATATATATATAGGTATATACATACCTATGTTTAGGGCAAGCTATGCAACGATGCATTCCAGTGTTGCAAGTTTACGAAAATCAATAAAGTATTATTTAATGCACGTCAACTTCATTTTTAATACTACTTCTAAAGTAAATTGCAGAAAGCATATAACCATCCACCACGGAATAATAAATTGATACAGAATGTGCAGGGAAAAGGCAATAAGCCAGAATCATTAGAGAGCTCAGTGCACTGCTCCAGCAACACAAAGCAGCCGTAAACCTGAGGTTGGAACTGCACACAGCAAATGGTGTACACCAGTAAATCTGGCCCTAGTAATTTTATTGCAAATGACATACAAGCCAGAAAAACATTTAGATGATTGAAATTAACACTTTTAACAATGATCTGTAAAGTAGTGAATAATAATTAGGGGGTCCTTTCAAGCTCTTTGCAATAAACCTGCAGACCCTCTGAATCTGCTTTTCCCAGTATAAATAAGAGCAAATAAGATGGACCCTCTTTTCCTCGTGCATAGTTAACGGCAGCATCTTTACGGATAAGGTGTCATATTGGCACCTGATTTGCCAAACACTGCAATCGTGCCTGAAGTGAAGGCTTCTTATTTCGAACTTGGAACAAAGCTAGATGGAAATGAAAACGGAAAAGATAATAAAAGGAAGCTGTTAGCAAATGTAACACATATTATTACTGTTATTATTATTTTTGATTGATGCAAATCTGCACCTGTGTTTACCCATATAAAAGTGTCTGTGCATGTCAGGTCGTGTGGACAGAGCTCTTGGATATATATAAATGCTGCTGAAACTTTGAGGTCCCTTTGAGAACATAACTGCCAGTGTGAGGTTTCGGGTAGTCTTTTCCAATACTCTAAGGCAGAAAATGTTTTCTGTTTTGTACTTCACCCATACCATAGTTTTCAACATTGCTTTCAAGATACGACTGTTTCCTTTCTTTCTTAGTAAACTGGTGAATGAGAGGATTGAATCTGTCGGGTCATAAATCAGCTTTTTGATGTTGGATCGGTTGTTTGAATGGTTGTTTGACCAGATGCTTGGTCACCGTCTGCATTTACGCTGCCTCCCAACAGGCACGCACCCAAGCGGTGCCTTTAAAACAAGCCTGGGAATGTCTGTGATGTCTGGGAATACTTCCTTGTGTAAGGCTGGGAACATGGGTGAAATGTTTCTGTCTGGATTAGAACAAAGACCCCAGATGAACCCCTTTAAAAGCTGGTCCTTGCAATGGCTCTGAAATAGGCTTTGCTGGCTGAGATCTGTGTGGAAATCTAGCCATCACTTCCCAAGTAATCAATTGAGCTCTTTCATGAATACCAAATTCATTTCAAAAAAATCAGATTCAATAAAACAATTTCTGTAGGGGAAGCAGCACTGTTGGGAGAGTGACTGAAATATGGTTTTGCATTAAATTCCCCTTTTTGCCAGATGATATAGATGCTTCAGAAGCACTACTGCAAACATTTTAAAAATAACATCCAATCCTCCAGATTTATATAAAACCTTTTCCGTCTAATAAAAATGGATAGGTGTGTGTATGTGAGTGTGTGTGAGAGAGGGAATACAGAATTACAGATGGGCGCAGCATCTAAGAGCAATGCTCTGTATGCCAGCACTGAACCGTAAGTGAGACGGCCGTGCTGCCGTGATTTTGGGACAATGCTCTGGTATCAACGGAGCACCACAGCTTCTCAGGTTCTAGCATCGTGGAGAAATTTGGCTGTGATGGTTTTTCCCAGCTGGGTGGAGGAAATGGGTGCTGGGAGCAAGCAAGGCAGGAAAGCCACGGGCTTGAGTGGAAGCGTGGCCCATGATGTACACCCTGAGGCTTTCGAGCAGGGTGCTGCTCACCCCTGCCCTGGCTGCACCCAGGGGTGCTGTTGAATTTAGTGAAAGCAAAGTCCGGGGAGAAACGGGTGGCTTTTGAGGGTTGTACAGAAATTGGTGTTTGTGACAAATGCAAGCTGTTGGACGCTTGCCAACCATGAAGTCTTTTCTACTGAGCCACAATAGCCTGACCCCAAAACTGAACATATCAATGCTGCTGGTGTTGAACGCATTTCTGTGCTCCTCTTTCCATTGGGGATAATTAATTCAACTCCCTGGAGAGGCAAGCGCATCTCAAAAAAGAAATAAAAGCCTCGTTTCCTGAGGGCAGTTGCAAAAGCTGCCTTATTTAAAGAGGCTGGAGAAAAGAAGAAAGTTAGCAGTAGGGAGACAGACTACATCGATGATCTGGGCAATACACTGTCCGTCATTGCCTGTAAGAAAGAACTGGCAAAGTTTTGTCCACATGACTTTCAAGACATGGTGACTTGAAGAGGCAACTACAAGCTTGAAGTCCTCTTACGAAAGGCTGCCAAAGAGACAGCCCTGTCTCCCCTTGCCTCACAGAAAGGCTGTGGCTGATGGATGAAACCTGAGGGCATGTACGAGGTGTCCGGGACAAGTTACATTGTCTAGGACTGAGCTGAAAAGAGGTCAAAGATGCTGTAGCATTCATTTGTACAAAAATAAAATGAACATTCATATAAGCCATTTGAGTTCTTTGATTTTCCATCCATATTTCCTCCCTATTTATGTTCAGGCAGCAAATGTGTGAGTTTGGACACCTTCCACCACAAGACCTGGTTTAGCTTTATGTGCGTGTCCCTCTAAAAATACACTCTCCTTTTTTGAACCTATCTGGGAAGAAAGTTAACTAGCCATTTCCATGTGTGCTAATACTGTGCAGTTTAAAAAGTACAGGATTTTTTTCTTTTCTTTTTTTTTTTAACCTTAATTTTCTGCCAAGTCAGAACTGGCTATTAGGCCAAAACATGTATTTCCAGCTTTCATGAGAGGCAGTAGTGCTGTTTAATGAATTGTGTAACAGATGCTGTTTCAACTCCAGCTAAGGGAGCAACACGCAACAGATAGCTGTGCCATATGCAAAGTGTATTAAAGAAAGAAATGAGCATTCATGAGTCCCCACCAAAAGATGTTCCTCTCCAGCTTCTGCAGTGGCTGAGCAGAACTGCACAAGGCTCCTGTCCTCAGCAGGTCCCTCTGCTCCCTGCCGCTTTTCACGAGTTGGGCGCTCCTCCTTGTGAAAACTTGGGCAGTGGGAGAAGAAAGGAGCAACAGGCTCGCAGGTGGACCAGGTGGACACGAGCCTTCAGCAGGTGCTTACACAAAGCCTGCTGAGCTCAGATGACAAGGTGACATGCAGTCCAAGACTGGTCCATTGTTCTCCAGTCAAGCACCCACCTGAAGCATCTTCTACAGATGCTTCTTCAGTGGCGCAAAAATCACCTTGCTGTCCATGTGTACAGGGGCACTCGCTTCCCCTCCAGGAGCAAGTCTCTTTGCACTACTGCTCATCCAAAGTTGCTTCTGTCATGCTTTTCTTCACCATAAAAATGTACTCTGATCAGATTCGTGACTCCCCACCCTGCCCCCAGTGCACATGCATCTCATGCAAATTAATTCCTTGTCCTGGTTTGTCACTAATTCATGGGCAACACATTTTTTAATGATCCATTTGAAAGTTGCAGCTCCTTTTTTTTTGGTGGATATTGTGTCTATGACAAATTGTGGTTCCCTGAAAGTCAGCTGATAGTCGAGTGTACTCAAGAAATATTTTTTGAGTTCTTTAGTCTACGATTGAGGGAGTACATCCATAAAACAACTGTGGTTGATTAGGACAGGCACATAATATTGTTTCTATTCTGCTATGACACCCATTACAAGCACTGCAGTTCAAATGCTAATGGAAAGGGCAGGCATAAAGTGCTTCAGCTACAATTATGTCTTTGAAGTAATAAGAGAAATATATTAAAAACCAGCGACAGATTTTGGTTGTCTCTGATATAGAGTGTCTGATTTGAGATATTTTGAGCTTAATTTTCAGGCTTAACAGGAACTTTCAGAGCCTTAATTTAGGAGTTGCGGACTTCTTTTGAAGCAGTAAATTTATTTTTTCTTTCTGAAAAGTGTCATAGGTTGCACATATCCCTCACTTGTTCCCAATGCACTTTGAAATTTTAGCCTGCAGAGCTTGCAATTAAAGTTTCCATTGATAAAAGGTTTTGCTCTTAATGAAAAAAGAGAGACTTTTTTTGTTTGTTTTTGTTTTGTTTTGTTTTATCTGTGCACTGGATACAGTTTATGTCCTTGTATTTTGGCAAAGCTAGGAGCAGACCAGGGGCTATCATTCCAGAGACAGCTATCTGAAGTCTAGGCACAGTTATGGATTTTACATTAACAGACAATTTTGCAGAAATCCTTTACTCCTCATTAACAAAATATAGGTCTGATGGGTATCATGATACCGCTCTTCTTTTATTTATGTTTCTGTTATTTCAAAAATTGATTGTAACTCCATTTTAGTTGGTTTTCCCATATATTACAATTTGCCATATTTAATGTGTTTCTTTCAGACAATAATTTACGTTCAGAAGTTCTGGTCCAGGAAATCTTATTTTTCTTCAGTTCTGTCTGGTTTTCATTATGTTTATTTGTAGTAATTGGTAATGTTGAGAGTCCTGTGTTTGGTCTCCAGTTGTCTTTCCATCAGGTGTTGTTAGTATTATTCTGCTTTCCTTGGTAGATATTGTCCTTTCTTGTACACCACCCCAGGGTATCCTTATGGGGAGGTTAAGGTCTGCCAAGGTAATGGCAGAAGACTGTTATAAATGAAAACCAATTGTTTTATGAAGTCCATTTTCTTAATGATATTTAGTTGGTTCCAAAATTAAAAAACACAAATGATTCAGTTAAATATGGCTTTATTTAAAAGCATTAGGAAAAGCTTGTTATTATGCTGTGCTAAAATGTTATCCCTGTTTTTCCTGTAAGTTGTTCTAAATGGGATGCCTCAGGACATAAATATTCAGCTGTCTTCCCCCAGTGTTACTGAAAGGCTTCTGGATCACCCAGTCCCAGAGCATAGCAAACTCCTTACCGACAGGCACTGCGTCAGGCTGGTTGGTATCACTTCTCAACCTTCAGCCCGGCTTACAGAAAAACTGTCTGTCCTGTGGTCAGAAATTGCTGGTACAGACAGCATCCCTTACTACTACCAAAACTTCACATATTCAAAACCCAGGTTTGTTTTCCTGTCTAACTACTTTAGTGTGCCTTTTTGTGTCCTATCGCACAAGAGGGTTTATCTCAGCAATTCCTTTTATTTTCTCTCTTTTTATTTTAGACAGAGAAAGTTAAAGCTGTGCACGGCCTGCCTCATTTGTACATACATTTGTTTACTCCTATATAACTAAAAATGGGGTGTGCTTACTCCTCCACTTCATTTTTTTCTCCTCCAAATTGATCAACCTGCAGCAAAGAAGTTATATTCCAGTTGCAAGAACATTCTTCCAGAAAAAAAAAAAAAAAGGCATCAGATTAAGAGCTAATGCCACAGCTGTGGAGCTGGAGTCTTCAAAGCTGGATTTGTTTCACCTGCCTCTAACTATCTAAAGGTGAAGCATTTAGTCAATGCAAGTCTTGAAGATCTTTGTAGTCCCTGGAGAGAAACTGGCCCTTCCTGGGAGTAGTGTAAGCTCCTCTGGTGCCTGCTTTCTACCTGTCTGCCTTCTGCTCCCACTGGAGCTTTACTTTCTGTGTGTCTCCAGCCCTGTTGGACACTGCTGCTTTCCATGCTGGTGCCTTTTGACACGTCTCAGTTCACAGCCCTTTGAGTACAACGGGTTTTCTCATCGCTCCCTCTGAAGGAATCTGTTGTCCCTCGCTGACCGTGGAGGGCAGCCCCAGGCTGCAGAGTACGGTAAGCTGCACATCTGACTGCAGGGCGGCTGCTGCTGCTGCTGCTTCCAGCGGTCCAGCCCTGCTCTTCCAAATGTGCCTTGGTGCCTGTCCCTGGGGTGGAGGTTGGATTTCATAGTCAAGGAGTGAGACACAAGGTAGCTCTTTGTCTTTCTTGCAGACAACCTCAAAACCGAAATGCTGGATATTCAGTGGTCTGGTGCAGTGATGGGAGACTGCAGTTCTGGTCTTCCCTCTTCGGCAGCCCAGTGCTGCTGGGGACACTCGCCTTTCCCTCTCTTGAGGCTGCCCCCCTCCATTTGCAGCCCTCGCGCAGGTGTTGCAGCAGAGGAATGCCTGTACGTTCCTGGCTGTGAGGACTTTGCTCTATGTGCTTTCTCTCCAGCGCTGCTCAGTGCAAAATGGTGCAGCAGATGACCCGATAGTTTGCTTTCTGAAACAAACAAGCACTTTGGACAGAAATCTAGTGTTTTGCACAGAAGAAAGGCAGCATTAAAAACATGCAATCAGTAAGGATAGAGGAAAATCTACTGTTTGTATAGAAAAGGAATGCTTTACAGCCCTAATCCATTACTAAAGGTTCCCATTCATCCTTGGCAATGAGATCAATTTGTGCTGAAAATTTAGTTCTATATGTGTGAATTGGAAGCGATCTTATTAGTGTTTTACTGCATCAGGTCTGATAAACTCCCCAATCCATTTCAGTTAAGCTTCTATTGATCCACTTAAGAGATCAATTTGGCTTTGATTGTTTTTTGGGGGGCAGGGGGGTGGATTTCATTTGTCTCAGACTGAAGTTACGAGGAAAAAGAAAATTAATTTAGCAATGGGTGTGTGTGTGCACGCTCCCTCTCTCATGCACCCACACACATTTATGTAGCAGAGCTGCATGTATGATGCTTTGAATTTGCACTCTTGACTCATTATAGTTTGTGATACTGCAGTTGAATCTGTTTTTAGTGGCTGAACTGCCATACAGCTTGGG